>VDFB02280026.1:0-129347 GCA_007258455.2 Sequoia sempervirens | reverse complement strand
ACTACGGTTTTAAAAATTCAATCAATTATTGGCTTCAGCCGAAGAACAACTAACTTGTTTTCATTCTAGGGTTTCCAAATCGTTTCAACTGTTCATTTTAAATTTCCAACTAACTTCCAAGTTTTCAGTTTCAGCTGAAAGGTAACATCTAACTGTTTCCATCAATCGACACATAGAAGATTTAAACTAAATAACTGTCAAACTAGGGTTCCCATTTAACCAATATATGAACTAAGGAAAGGAAATAGCTTCTCTTTATTCATTAACTAATTTCAGATCTTTCATTTCAGCTGAATGATACAAGTAACTGTCTAACTAATTAATTGTAAATTCTACAACGTACATTTAACATACAAGAACATCGTTCATTGCATAAATGAAAGTAAGCTTAAATAGCATTGCATGTACCTGGATTTACGAGTGAGGAAGAAATACATTTGACATCATCATCTTGTTTTTATACTTGGCTTCTTTAGCGATGAGGGAAAGAGAATTATCATCAGGGGCTTTACCGCCCAACCAAGACCTACTGGTCTCCCGAGTTTCTTCAACTGAAGAACCTGCCCTTCACGAGGGTAATCAACATGGATCAAATTATCATCATGTCTCTGAGCCTGGTGTCAAGGACCTATACCTTCTGATCGACCTAACTAAGGGTACCTCCCAACTAGAAAGGCCACTCTGATCAGTGGTATATCTGGTACTTGATAGCTGACAAATGCTGAATCTCGCATCGTACCTTGGCCAAGGATTTTAATATTTTCTGGCACTCCTGTGCCGATGTCTCTGGCACTACTGTGCCGACATCTTTGGCACTATTGTGCCGTCAGCACTCTCACCTTTGCTTGGCATGACAAGTCTCTAATCAAGTTTTAATCTTACAATATCTAGTTTAGTTATCGTTCTTCTCTAGGTTCGAGGTTAAGGTTTAACATTACTAGATCTTGGTTTGGAATCACATCTTGTTTAAGGATTCAAAGTTTAGTATTACCATGTCCTGATCTCAAATCTTCTTCTGAAGTCATGGTTCAGCAATTATTATCAGGAATATAAGGGAGTCCTGGCTCAATATTAATTCACACCTATTAAGACCACTTGATTTACTTAACACTTAAAGAGAAAAGGACGAGTTTTGACCTTCAAATAGGTTTCATCAAATTAACATTACTACGACTTAGTTCTCATTTAATCTCTTCTTTAAGAATGTTGTTTTTCATTGAGCACGAACATATTGTGAGACATATTTGATTTATTGGGGTTTTCATATCTTAACCCTTTAACTTCTTAGTCTATGACACAAAGTCTGGGTAGAAATATTCCTAGTAACTTAAGTTTAAGTTTATCACAAAAGCATATTTTAAATAGAGAGAGACTCTGCTCAGTATCTATCACTTCTCAAGGCAAACTACTTTCTTAACCAATAATTGCTTCCGTTGAGTAAATATATACTGTGATACTTATTAGGTGAGGAGACCCTTCAGGTATTAACATTTTATCTTTGTATTATGGTCCTGAAGTGAGGAAGAGGAATACACTATCCCAACTCAGCTAAAAGAAGAGAAGCCCGAAACAAGTCTAAGTTCCTGTTCAGGTTCACAACAAAATAGTCTTCTTTCGGTCAACCCAGAATAAGAATATTGCAAAAGCTCTGTTTTCAAATGCTTTCAAAAGTCATGGGAATTCCTTGTAATTTCATTCTATTCTAAAGGATTTTTAATTACGATCCTAGATCCTTTCGCTGCATGTTTTAAACAAAAGATTCCTTTACATGCTTCACATAAAGACTCGATTTGGTGAAAAGAAAGATGACCAGATCCAACTCAATTTATTAAGGCTGAGAACAAGAAGTGCTCAGTTTTGAACCCTAGATCTAACAGAGAAGTAAATTAGTGATTTGAGTAATTTCTCAGGTCGGCATTGGTTACCAGAGCTAATAGAATGAAAGATTCTTCACTAAGAACTTTTGGCGTAAAAGTCTTTACTGCCATGACAAAATTAACCAGATTCAACCAAATGACAATCTTCTCACACTACATTGCATTGATTATTAATATTCATCAAGGAAATCTCCAATTAAGATTTAGATATTTCGATAAGACTTTATTCGCACTTAGCAATTACTAATACATGCCTGTCAATTAAAGAATTCGGTGGTCGAAGAAGGTTCCAAAGCTCTTCTTGAGAAATTCCCATACAAATGAAGGGACGACTAGATTTCCTCTTCCGGAGATTAATTTGGACTACACCAAGTTCCCAAAGCTTCCCAGCACAGAGGTTCGATTAAAGACGCAACTTCCCAAATCGTATGACTCCAAAATAAGCTCGAATGTCACCTGAATGAGAAGTCAATTATGACTCGGGGTTTATTTCTTGAAGTGAAAGCCATGAATTTATACGAGGGCTCCACAGATTTTAACGCTTCCTCAGATACAGAGATAAGAATGATATATAGATTTTTCTCTTGGCTCGACTGAGGAAGGAGAGCCGATATGTTGCTCGACACAGAATGAAACAAAGAATGTATTCAGGATGCCGGAATGGAATGAAATAAGAATTTCCCCCAAAAGAAAGCCCGATGCTCAAGAGAAAAACCCTCGAGCCTTCTGGAAGCGAGAGCAATTTCCCCAAAGGAAGGTATGAAAAATCCCCTTCCAACTCCGCACTAGAGAATCTTTTCTTCCAACGCCTGCCTCTTCATGTATCCATACTTGGACGTTTCAAGAAGGAGATGGCATGAGACGAAAATGGCGTTTTTCCAAAATTCTCCAAAGAATTCAAAATACTTCAATTTAATTATATCCAATCGATGCCAATATTCAATATTTACAAGTGTTAGATTATATTTAACATTAGTTCGCCCCACTTCTAATTTATTATTATTTATTATAACCTTATTAATCAATTTGTAATCTCTTAGAAATATTAAAGATTAATATATTTATATATATATATATTTAAATTAACTTATAGAGTAATTAATTACTTTATATTATTTATGGCCAAGTTACGTTTTGGATTCTTGTCATACACCGGCTCGAGGTAGACGATAAAATAGATCCAATGTCAACCATGTCCTCTCCCTGATGATATTCCCCTCTCTCATGACAGCGGCAAATCCTGCATCCACTAACAAGGACTGTGGTTAGATCGTTCTCAACGGCTAAATAATATGCATTTAAATTTAATTTCATGATCTCATACGAAATCAATACTTTCACTTGCAAATAAAGAGTTCGTTAATAATCACAGTTACGACAGAAGTACCAACTATTGCATTCTCAATGTCACAATCATATGAAAGTAGTTATTTGCAACTAACATTGTATTCGAAACACTTAACCAAACATGTAATCTCGATGTAAGGGATGTGACAGTAGCAGTCTCTACTCTTTGTTCTGGGGCAGCAATACCCGTGATTATTTCAGGACTATGTGTGGCTTTCTCCACTGGTGTCCTCTGTGTTCTAGGCTTTGACATCTTCATCCCTCGGGGAGGATTGCACCATTGCTTCTGTCTAGGCTTCCTTTTTGAAGTGGAAGGTGGTGTAGACTGAACCTGTGGCGGCTCTGTTCTGTGAGGTATCACCTTCCTTGATTTCTTGCTGTCGAGATAGAGTTGGCTATTTCTAACCACTCTACTCGTTCTTTCTTCTATAGATGTGTCTTCTTTGGCATACCAATCCACTCTCGGGAGCGGTTGGGAGTCAACTGAATCTACGAAGAATGAGGGGAGAGTGACTTCCCCTTCATCATCGGACAGGCCCTCGATGTCTGCGGACATAAAATTAGCAATTTGTGAGAGTCTGAACCTGCTGTAGTTCCTTCTTCCCACTTCATACTCGTCTTTGCAATTTACCCAATAATCTTCCATAGAAGACATATGTGACGAGTGTTGCTCGAGGTGTGCTGCATAGAGTCCTCTGGGATCATAGGATCTTCTATCAATGAGATACTTGAGGTTAAACCTCACTGTTTCCTAACTCATCATCTTAGCATCTGCCGCGAATCCACATCTTTATAGTCCCATCTCAACAGGAAAGTTAATAGCTGTCTTCCTCTTCAAGCGCAAGTAGGCATGAACCTCGGACAACTGTCTCAGGAATTCCATGAAGACTACCCTATCTGAAGGGTATCTTGGTAGCATGGCAGGGTGGCCAATGTAGCCATACACGCTTATGTAGGAGAACGTAGGGAATTGGATGAACCAATCCGCCCAATCCGCCATTGCCTCTCTGGCTGTCTGTGAAATACACACGTGCATCTCATGGTTAAGCTCACGTACTATGTGCATAATGAAGTTATCACTCGTTCTCTTGAAGTGTCGCTCCGCTTGAGTAAACTCAAGACGTGCGAAATGTTCGTGAACCTTCTGCACACCTAAGGTTCCCACATTGTTCAATAACCTGAATTCACCTTGGAAGGCTATCAAGTATACCAGGTAAGAGCACATGTGGAACCTATGAGCTTCCAAATACCCAGTGATTTGTCGGTGGAGTGTGTCACTAATCAAAGTGGCCCAGTCATAATATTCCCTCTTGCCAATGATTTTAGCAATGATATAGTACATCCATGGCTGGAATTGACGACCATCTTCTTCTCCAGTGATTCTATTGAGTAGAGTGATTAACACTGCGTACTCATCTTTACATTCTCCTCGTCCCAACGGCTTAGGCAAGCTTGCCTTTGTCACTTTTAGCCATTTTTCAGCCATAACCTTTTTACATTTGTCCTTAGCTGTCTCAAATGCCCTCTCACATTCCGTCACTGATATGACTTTGCTTTAGGACATGATGGAATATCAAAACACCGTTCGATATCCTGAGGCTTTAGACTGCAAACAATTCTTCCATCTGCTGCTCTGATTTCTCTGGTGGTAGGATTGTAATGCTTGATACAAGCGATTACAAGTTCTACGCTCTGTAGTGTGATGGGAATTGATGCGGCCTGCAGCAACCCGGATTCTTCAATATTCTGCAATGTGATTTGATTCATGCCTTCTAGCTGCTCCAAATCAACCACTGGATTTACTTGGTGTAAATTTGTGTCAACTGTTTTCAAGTAATCATGGAGTAAGACCGTCTTGGTCTCGTATTGTACCTGGGAGTACTGCATCTTGAAAAACTTAAAGATTGACTGTAATCTTGACCTTGTTCAGATGATTTTCGGAAACCCTTGAAAATAGCGCCTCGCCGAGAAGTATTTTTCCGGAAAAATCTGGCACATGGGTTTTGTTCGTGCTTCAATGCTGAACAAACCCAGTTCCTCAGAATTTGGATTCTGAAACTTTTTCGGAAAAACCCCCAAAAATAGGGGCAGCAAGTTTGCTGATTTTGGAAAATTTGTCGAGATGGGTTTCTCTGAAAAATAATGCTGAATCAACCCAGTTGATCTGATCTGATATAGCCTGTTGCTTTTTCTGTCAAATGCAAGAAAACCTAAGACCAGAAGAGAGGAAATAGACAGAAGGTGGATTGGAAGTTTTATCTGATTCCCTGAAAAAATCTATCTCTGGATCCAATCCTCAAAATAGCAATCCTCTTCTGCTTCAGATCTGCAAGAAAAATGAAGAACGGATGAAAACCTTGTTCAGATCTATCAATGGCGTCCTTGAGAGCTTGTGGCTGATCTTTTAACCTGCAATGAAATAATGAAATGGGACGCCTTCACCTTGAATATATATGTTTAAGCTTCAGATCCACAAATTTGGGGACCTAACTCAAGCTCAAAAGGTGATTTTGGCTTGATCTAAAGTTGAAAAGGTGATTTCCACCAATCGTGGAGCGTTTTAGCCAACTTTAACTCAAAAAGCTCTTGACTTAGTCAACAAATTGACCCTTGACTTCTTTAGGCGTCCCTTTTGGTTTCTTGCAAGTTTTTAAATATTTATTCTCCTGAAAGCCCTCTGTTTGATCCTGAATCTAGCGTTGTCTGTTGATCCTGAGATGTCGCGGACACATTCACTGCGGAGCTGGATCCAAACTGGAAAGAAGTGCCTGGGGGACATGATGATGAAAAGCTGAGTTTAGGTCTTCAAAAGGATGGGCGCCTTTTCCAAGGAAAGGCGCTTTTGCTAATGCCTTGGTGAATTTTCAAACTTTGTTCTTCAGCCTTTTGAAATGACCTCTTGTGCTTTGATCTGGATTTCTCGTTGATCGGAGAGTCAGATGATTTTGCTTGATGTTTCATCAGGTACCCAGCTCTGTTCTGCCAAGAATGACTGACTTCAGAAAACCTGGATCTTATTTTAGGGTTCCTTTATTCAAGGGCGCCCCTCCTTGAAAAGGGCGCTTTTGTCTTTTGGCTTGATTATTTCCATCTGAAAAGTTGCCTACTTTGATCCAGATTATCCGTTGACTGCCCTGTCAGGTGTTGGTGCTTGCAGTTGCGTTTCTGAGATCTACTTGGGCTGAGAAGGTTATCCTGGGAAGCCTTTGGTCATTTATCAGCATCTGCTTGTCAAGAAAGAAGGGTGCCTTTCTTTTGGAAAGGCTCTTTTTCCTTAGAACTTCGCCGTTAACTGTGGTTTCCTGATATTTCCTCAACTGCCTCTTTTTGCTTCGTCAGCAGTTGCTAGTGATCTATTCATCGGATGATCTGGATGTTTGTTTCACTGTTGAGTCAGCAATCAAACGTCGAGAATGACTGCTTTGGATGATCTTACTGACTGCATTTGACCCTCAAAGATCATGGGCGCCCCTGCTTGAAAAAGGCTCTTTTCAGCATTTTGAGTTCTCTCCTTCGTAATGTTTCCAGAGTTAGTCAAATTTTGACCTTTTTCACTTTTAGGAATCTCCTTCATCAAACAGCATCATTTTTGACCTTTTCCGCCATGGTTGCGTTGTTGAAGCTTTTGAAGCTTAGCTTTCAGCACCTGGTACTGGCCAATCTGCCATTAATGGCTGCAGAGGTTCTAACTTTGTTCCTGAAAAATAGAAATAGACCCACCAGAGTAAAACATGTCTTTTGATGATTCTGACTTGACCAATGTGATCGTGAAGTCTTTTAATCCTATCAAAATCATTTTCAATCATTTCTGGGAAGGTCCTATTTTCGGGGGTTTCCCTGAAAATAGGAGCGAAAAACCCTAATTTTCAAATTTTCAGAATTTTGCACGTGTGTTCTTTGACAGAAACCCACCAAGATTCTATGATTGGTTTGACCTAAAACTGACTTAACATGGCATTTTAACAAGATTTAGCTCAATTTTTACAGAATGCCAAAAAATTAATTTTGGGTACAACAGATCATACACAAGCTGAACACCCAGAGTTCCAACGACATTCAAACCTCTAAACTTGCCTTGAAAGGTCATTAGATATATAAGGTAGGATATCATGTGGAATTCATGGGCCTTGAAGAACTTTGTTATCTGACGGTGGAGACAATTACTAGTCAATGCTAGCCAATCATAGTGTTCTGCTCTGTCAACAATTTGGGAAATGATGTAAAACATCCAAGGTTGGAATTTATTGGCCTCTGCTTGGCTTGTAACTCGATTGAGCAAAGTAATCATGACTGCAAATTCCTCCTTGAACTCATTGCATCCAACATTCCTTGGAAAAGTATTTTGCTTCTCTTTCAGCCACTTCTAAGCCATTCTTTTCCGACACTTGTCCTTTTGCACATATCACACCTTTTCACATTCTTCAATAGATATGATGAAATTTTTTGTCCATGGTGGTATTGCAAAACATTTCTCAATATCTTCCAGCTTGAAGCTGCAAATAATACACCCATTTGGTGATATGATTTCTCATGAAGTTGAATTGTAATGCTTGATACAAGCAATTACGAATTCAAGGCTTTGCACCGAGATGGGGATAGAACTTGCTGCAAGCAACCTGGAATGATCGAGATTTTTGACTGCAATGTTTCCTGCGTCTTCCAAAGCAAACAAATCAAACACTGGAAGCATATGATGTAGGTTGGTTTCGAATGTTCTCAGGAAATCATGGAGCAACACTAATTTGGTCCTGAATTTTGTTGGAGAATACTGCATGTCGAAAAACTTGACTTTTGACTGTAAACAAGCCTATGTTCAAAAAAGTTCTGCCCAAGAGCTAAAAATAGATCATTGATTTTTATTTTTTTTCGAAAAAAGGAAGATTCTCCAAAAAAAACCCGAGGTTTGGGTTTTATAGACAACCTCTATAATGTCCCCTTTTTCAACGTGATCTTGTTTGATGACGGTTAGCCTATCTCTTGGACCCTTGTAGGCTGACAGGATTTGGTTAGAGGGTCACTGGCCTTATTTGGTGGGTTTTGTCATTTCTGTCCTTTGAGTTCAGTGATTGGCTCACAGCAGGCCTTGGCAGTTCAGTGATTGGCAGTTTCTGATGGCACGTCAATACGATATGTTATGAGCAAGATATTAATATTTTAGTGAAATTAAAGTGTTTTAACTTTATTTGACGGAATATTATAAAGTTGACTTGACTTTATAATAAAGTATTCACTTAAATTTATTTAAGTGAAATTTAAAACACTTTATGGAAAGGGGCGCCCACTTATTTAAATGTTGACTATTGAAAAAGTGTAAAATACATTTTAAATGTATTTTAAATGAAAAGTGGCGTCACTTTTGAGAATGCATGCCTTTTGGGGTCTTATAAGCAACCAAAGGAAAAATTGAACTCATCTTTTGACTATTTGATATTTTCTCTTTGGCTTTGGCTGAGCTTGGTTTCTCTGAGACAATGGTTTAAGGAGATTTATCTTTGGAGAGCGGCAATTCTTCACAGATCTATGATTGTGAGACTGTGAAAGGTCAGTTGAATGATTGCAACAACGAGAGCTTCAATTCAGGAGTTTCTACAGTGCTTAATCAAGATTTTCGGTGCAGTATTCAGTAGTTTTCAATAAGATACAGGAGGGTTTGAGAGATTGGCATCATTCTTCATTTGGTGGACACTCCAGCTTCATGGCCGTACCTTCCTTGTTGAGGGCGTGATTCCTTCTTGAAGTGTGTGGCTCTTCTATCAAGGGCGTTTGAAGTTTTGAGGAGAAACGCCTTATTCCTTGAGGGTTTTTCATCTTCTCCTTTGGCGTCTAGCTACTATAGTCCATTTGCCTCAATTTTCAGATTGGAGATTTTATTTTGTAGTCTTCTACACTGGAATTCATCAATCTTCATCATTCTTGGCTGGCAAACTGGAATATTTTCTTAATAAAATAATCTGGAGCATTTCGGGTATGTCTATCATATGTAATCTCTTTGTTACAGTTATTTAATACCTTCTGCACTTTCATTTTGTCAATTTTAGCTCAGATTTGAGTTTTATGAGCAATTATATGAAATTCGCCCTTCTACTTCTATCTAGAAACTTCCTCTAAAAACTTAAAAAACACAAAAAGATAAGCAAAACTATAGGGTTCGAGTTGGGAGTCAGCTGGGCTCATCACAACCTCGTTTCGAAGAGACCCAGGTCGTCAGATTTTGAAAATCTGAATTTTTCCCAAAAAAGCAAGATCATGCAAGATTTCCTAAAAAGTAGGGCTGAAAAACTAAGATCTGGGTTTTGTAGATAATTTCGTGCTGAAGAGACCTAGATCGTCAGATTTTGAAAAATGTGAGGATTTCTCGAACATGTGTGATTTCCTAAAAAATAGGGGCCAACATGCAAATTTTAAAATTTTTGAATCTTCAAGAGGAGTGAAAAAGTAGACCCAAATCAATGAAACTTGAAAATTTTGACCACTTGTTTCTGAAACGTGATGCCCTAGAAAAATAGACCATGAAAAAGTGTGCTTTTGTGCTTCCCAATCTCGAATCCACAAAGAACGCTGAAAAATCTCTCTGTTTGAGTCTCCAAATCTTGATGAGAAGAAAATTTTATGTTTCTTCCTCTGAAAGCCAACCTGTAAATTATGCAAAATGAATGCTAAAAGCTTTCTTCAATAGGGTTTGGAGATAAAAAGCATTTTCATGCAAAACCCTAAAATTTTGGGGTCTAGCATACAAAAATATCTGACTTCGTTTGCATCAAAACAGAGAATTCCTAAAACGTAGGGTGGAAAAAGCATGCACATGAGGATGTTTTCAAAAAAAATTCTAAGTGGAGATGACTTGGGCGCCTTCCTTGAAATAAGGTGCCCAACTTCTCCAAAGTTAGATTATTTTTTACAATTTTCAATTTTTGCTCGCCTCTACCTCCGTTGAAGCCTAATTCTGACTTTGACGATCCGTCAAATTGGCACTCTCAATTGATAATCTCTGTTTGACCATGGCAATCTCATCTTTGACCATTGTTTAAGTGATCCCCAGCTTCATTCCGGCATCTAACAACGTTTGATCGTGATTGCATACCCCAAAAACCATTGACGAAGGTCGAATCGAAGAAAACATGGATGATGCAAAAAATCTTCTAAGTGTTGATAGTAAAGGCACCCTCCTTGAAAAATGGCGCCCAAGTATTCCAGACTTGAAACTTGTCTAAAATTTTCAACTTTTACTTTCCTTTGTTTCGTGTGTAGCTGGTAACCCCTATTCAAATGTTGTTTCTCGCCAACTGGTGAATGGCAAAGACTGAAAGTCAGTCATTTTGGCAAGCTTGATCATATCTGAGTTGAATGGTACCTTCTGCTAGCCTCCGTTGTTGCATCTGATTGATTCTACAAAAGCCGAAACTGAGTTGACGAAGGAGTTTTGGATGTTTTCTAAAAAACATGAAAAATATTCTAAGGCACTAAAAGCTAGGCGCCTTCCTTGAAATAAGGCGCCCAAGCATCCCAATGTTAGTCAAAATTTGATGATTTTCAACTTTTGTGACTTTCTTCGTTTTTCGTGTTTTTGCTTCCATTCGATCTGCATTTCCCGTTGTCCGACAGATCCTCTGTGCTAGATGATGGATTCATTGAAGAGCCAGCCCTAAAATTGCTTTTGATTGCATTTGATTGGATTTGGATTGGGCTGAAGAGTCAAATTGTACGTTTTCCGAAAAACGGAAAAAAAATCTAAGGCATGATATCTTGGGCACCCTTGGCTGATAGGGGCGCCTAGCATCACCAAACTTAGCCATTTTTTCATGATCTTCAAATTTCCTTATTTCCCGTTCACCACCTTTGTCAACTGCGTTGACCATCGTTGGAAGCTAAAAATTGGCTAAGGCATTGAAAACCAAGCACCCTCCTTAAAATAAGACACTTGGGTTTTCTAGTGTTAGAATATTTTTCACAGATTTTGCCATTTTTAGATTCCCTTCCTTCATTCACCGTTTTTCGAGCATCTTTTGCCATTGATCGATCTGTGCAACATTTGAGACTTTGAATTTAACACCTAGCAGTTGGCCTTCCTCCATTGATGACCTCGGAGGTCCTAATTTATCTTTTGGAAAAGCAAAATAGACCCACTAGAGAAATACTAACCTTTTGACAATTCTGACTGGACCAACTTAATCGGGACATATTTTCAACCAATCAAAATTAGTTTGAGCCTTGGATACAAAGATTATATTTTTGGACATTTTCTAAAAATAGAATTTTTTTATTTTTAGAAAATTGTGCTAGCATCCATTTGACAACAAATCCAAAAAACCCTAATTCAAGTCTATTTTCAGAAATTCTATTTTTAGAAATTTCTGAAAATAGAATTTTTTTTTTTTTGACATTTTTACAAGACTTGAATCACTTTTACAAAATGCCTTTAATGAAGCAATTTTTTTTATTTTGGGCATTACATTATTAGGAACAACAACATTTTTCAAACAAAATTTCCAAGTATTTAATGAATCATTTGTTTCCATGCTTTGCTTTAAAAAGCTAGGTAAATTCTTGTGATGTTCTCTGAGCAAAGAAGCAATAATATTTAACTTTTTCATGGCTTTTAAGTCAAACACTTCTTTATTAAATAATTCTTCAAAGATCATTTTCCAAAAGCTCTTCTCCACTTCAACCATGTCCAACGGTTCAATTTCACCTTCTATCAAAAAATTTGAACTAACTGACCAAAAATCTGCTCAAATTTCTGATTTTAGTTCACCACACAATTTGTCAAGTTTCTTACAATCTTCTAGGGCTCCATTAAGGGCTGATAGTTTCGACTCAATGCTTTTAAACCAGAATTGTGAGAGATTTTCTTGTATTTTGGAAAAAACTTGCTCAGCTATAAGTAAGTTCCTATCTGTGGCTGTCTGCTCTTATCACACTCTACCATAAAAATTCTCTTCCTCAACTGCCGGGATTTCATTATTGCCTTTCTTTTTATCTTCCTTGATTATGGTATAATTTTTTCTTGCTTCTTTGATGAATTTATGGCCATCTAAAATGACCTACTCTACCTAGCTTTCTGTTACCTTACCATGACTTTAATATTTACTGATTTTGGCAATAGTATCTTTATTAATACTACCGGGCATGACAGCCACTATAGAAGCTAGGGGCATTACATTCACAAGTTGCTCTTTCGTATCTATAATGGATTTGATATATCCTGTCTAATTTTTTACCTATTCTTCAAATCACTCCATGGTTTGCTTCTGCTCTTCAATCCTTTGTACCAATTTGGTGGCAAATACTTGGAAATTATGCATACCCCCTTCATGCGTCAATGGACCAAGTTCTACTTTGGAAATCTCATGATAAACTACAGCTATATCTTCTTCATTTTTGTAACAATACATGTACTGTTAGATTATTTGCATCATAACGAGGATAAAGGTGAAGCGCTAGTAATAGGCATGGCAGCTCTGACATCAAGAGGGATTGAAAATCTTAGTGTGGAAAGGGACTTCCTATAATTGATTAACGCTTAACACAAAGGATTCTGCCCTAATTGGAGGTTAAGGCATTATGTAGAAGAGACCCTCATGCTAAGCTCTCATTTTGCTAAGGTAAGTTTTCAACATTGTACATGCAAACTGAATGTGGTGGACAAATTAGTTAATTCATGGGAAGTATTTGACCAGCATTTGATGTACAAGCCCCCCTAAATGCTATTTCCTTATCATTTGTTGACCTTAAGGTCATCATTATTTAGTAGTAGTTTCTACTAGTTTAAGAATGTGGCAATTATCGGAAATGGTGGCTAACTGTTTGCATGTGAGGAATGCAAAAATTATTGGAAATGGTGGCTTATTCATATCTTGGATGCAATGGATTTTAGCACTCCGGCATCTATCTTTGGCATGGGATTTCTAGTTGTTGGCTTCTTGTTTATTGTTTCTTCGAATGGCATGGCAAAAGAGAGTCCTTGCTAGAGATCCATAGCATAAAAAAATTGTTTATAAGCATTTGGACACCAATATTCATTGCTCCAACCAACTGGCATTAGGGTTTGCAAAAGCTATCTTAGTAGCTAAATATTTGGGCTAGGTGGAGCGTTGAGGTTCATAACTATGATCTGTAAAGAGTTCATCTCAAAATTGGTGAAAGCTTTGTCAAATGAAGAACTTTGGCTTTGACTATTATGGCTTTTTCTTCCTAAGGAATTTGGCGACATGGTGTACCCCCTAAACCATTAAGACGGATGGAACTAAGTAAAAGGGAAAGCAATCAATTAAATCAAAAGAGACTCTTGGTTTAGAAGGTATAGTTTTGCAAGGAAAGGTGAAGTCACATGAAGATAATTTTGTACATCAAGAGCGTCATCTTCTCTAGGTCTATTCCAAAGTCCTTGAGGGCCTTATGGTGACTCATTCCAAGGCCGCGAAAAGGTCTCAAGTCAGAATACTATTCTTGTGTTTTGCACAAACTCTATTCATAGGGCTTAGAGATGCAAGTTAGTGTTACATGGCATATGTTTTCCTTTAATATATTTGTTTGCTTATAGAATTCATGAGGTTGTGGGCCAACAATGCAATTGGGTGCAAGTAGAGGAGGATGCTAGTGGGGATGAGAATGGTTCTTCTAATATGAGGTGGGGAGTATACTAATTCACATTTGGTGTTTTTGGGACTGATTTCTGGTCTTGGTAGTGCTTTTCAATTAGTTATGAAGGTATGTGTTGAATGCTCCTCCTATCTGGGTTTCAGCCAATTCAATTTTGTTACTTCTTGTTGGTACATAAGTTTCTACTTGTGGCTGGCTTGAGGTGGCTTTCTAGGCTATGGAAGCTCTCTAGTTTGTGATAGTGGATCTGCCCCCAACATGACGAGGATTTTTGTCTAGTCATGGCTGTTTTCTAAGTCTTCTTCGTATTTCTATATTTATATTTAAGCTTCTCAATTGTAATTTTTTGAAGTGAGGTTCTTATTTCCTAGATGAGGGCCCCTATAGATTCCCCAACTATTTAATCTTAAAAATAAAATAAAATAAACACTTAAATATGTATAAGAGACATAAAGGATGAATTTAGTGAAGACATAAGTCTATTTTAATCGTAGCAGCATTAGTCAGAATCAAGATTAACTCAACAAACCAAAAGTATAAATCAAATTAAATTAATCAAAATTTAACCAAGAGACTAAAATTGCTGAAAAATTCATATAAATAGGGGGAAATGCCATTTTTGTATTTCAAACCAAATAGAGGATAAAAATTTACTTTTCCTTCTAGCATAGCCCAAAACAATTTTTATGTTTTTCTTTTTAAATTCAAAGAAAGGATTTGGATCCCTCCATGGTGCATGCCTAAATTAAGGCCTTCAAGACCATAGGAACCTCCATGGTGAATGTCATTTGTAAAATACCCCTTATGATTTTTTCAATTTTTTGCACAAACACTTAACCCGTTAGCGTTAGAAAAACCAAATAAGCTAGTTGAAAGGAACCCTTTCACTTTCTGATCACCCAGATCCCAGTGTGGGCAAGGTGAGACCATACGGTAGAAAGGGGATCATTAGCTTGTAAAACTAAAACTGCTGGAAAGTAGAATGAGAGATGGCTCAGCCGATCAGAATGTAATGCATATGCAAACTCAACCACTTATTTAGCGGGAGTGTAAGGACGGCTCAACCGATCAGCATGAAATGAGAATGCAAACTCAACCACTTATTCAGTGGGAGTGTTATCACAAGAAAAGTAAATGTCTGGGCGGCTAGCTGACCCCTTCTGCTTGTTCAGCGGGCAGTATAGGAAAGTAAATGTTGAAAGTAATGGACGGCGAGGCCTGTTCCTTCCACTAAAAGTGGGAATTACAAAAGTAAAATTGCAGAAATAAGATGACTGAATCAATACTACTGATAATAGCCTTACAATATTATAAAATTTGCAAATTACAATGAGAGTTAGATGTCCAATAAGCTCCAATATGAAAGTAGATGATCTCCAGACATAAGCCAGCCATTCTACCAAAGAAAACAAGCCAAAAACTGAAATTTACCAATCTGATATGAAAGTGCAGCATACAAAAAACTCAGACCAGCAAGCTCCAAACTCAGTAAAATGCTCAAAACTCAACCAATACTCTTTTGATTGACATGAAACTGAGTGCAAATGAAGCATAGGAGGTAGGCGCCCAAGTCTAAAACAAGAAACAGTAGCAAACACCTTTGAATATTTTATGCACGCATCACAAGGCACTACAGGAGAGGTACAACTTTCAAGGAGAGGGAGACCAGCAAAAATAAATTCATTTCTCCATAATAATATCTAAAACTCAACCAAGTGAGGCACCCAAGGAAGACTCAAACATGGGGTCAATACCCAGAACAAGCAAAAATTCACCAAGTGAGCTACAAGCAAAAACGTATTTCTGCAAGTACCAAACCAGCAACACAGAAAACTGAGAAACACACCAAAAACTTCAGAAAACATCAAAAGTAAACATCTCCATTATGCTCATTTTGCTCTTCAGTGTAAAGAACAATCCAAGGCTTAGCTAGGTGTTATCTTGCAAGCACGAAACTAAATTTGCTAGGAGGTACGCTTTCCTCGAAGCGAGTCTATAGCAATTTTGGCAACACTCCATTATAATTTTCAATGGATACCCTCAAATGAAGCCCAACACTCTTATTTATAACTTCTCCACAAATTCAAATTCATTTCCCTCCAATTAGGGCACCCAAACATGACATTCAAATTCACCTTTATCAATATGCATTTGAGTTTCATTCAAATTTCATTTGCCTCCTTGACTTGGCGTCCAAACATGAGGAGAGATAACTTTATTAAAATTGCAAATATTTCATAAGTTTGGCGTCCCACTTTATCAAGTGAAAAATACATTATAAATGACTTAAATATTACCTCTTCAAGAAGTCGTCCACTTTAGCATAGGTAATATTTTTCACTCAAAACATTATTTCATCAAATATTAAACCTACCAAAATAAGCACCTCAAATGTTGAAGACCAAACTAAATATACTGCCTTGCCAGAAATAGCCATAATACCAAGTTGTCGAAACACTGCCAAAAATAGTACTGCTAAAAATAGTACTTACTATAAATAGCATACTGCTAAAAATAGTACTTACTATAAATAGCATACTGTCATGTCCCCTTCCAGTTGACATCTCTCAGAGCTTATGATTAGCCTATTATGCGACCCTTGTAGGCTGATAGGATGGATAGAGGGTCTTGATGGAGCTTGGCTTGGCTTCGGTTGTCAAAGTTTTACCAGTTGGCTTTCGTTCGGGTTCATTCGGACGTCTTTTGCCTGACTTGCTATTTTTAGCAGTATTTGGCATTCAGTGGAGCACCCCTGCTATTTTTAGCAGTATGGTTTGGTCATGTGCAGAATCACTCACTTATTCACCAGCTTCAGACGGTTCGTGAATCGGACATATTTTGAGGGAGATATTAATATTTTAATTGATTAATTAAATATTAATTGTTCGGAGCTTATATTATAAAGTTATAATATTTTAATATTATAACTTAAGTGAATTGTCTCAAGGGGTCGACCATCATTGAAGGGGCCACTTTTAATTATAATTTATAATTAAAAGTGAGATTGAAAACTATTGAAAAATTAAAAAGAAAAGTTCGAATTTATTTAAATGATGCCTAATTGAGAAAAGTCGAACTTTTGAGGAGATATAAGGGTTTTCATTGGGATTTGAGCTCATTATGATTGAAGTCGAATTTTTGCTGAGTCTTTCTTTTGAGAACAGAGCCAAGGGTTCCAGTTTTCAACTTGCATTGGAGAACGTGCAATCTTCAATGTGTGCAGTTCAGAGGCTGTGAAATATCAGCTGATTTATTGCCAGTCAGAGAGATAGCTTCATCCAGAAGTTATCACAGTGCTTCATTCTTTGAAATATCTTCAGTCTTTTGGGATGGAATTGTACCAGGAGGGATTCTTTGTGTTAGGCGCCCACTTTCCAAGATCAAAGCATTTATTACAAGGGCCATACCAGATCTGTTGCTGCTGTACAGATCCGTACCATTTGTTGCTGGGCCGTACAAACCACAGAGAGCTAAAAAGAGGCGTGTTTCTTCCTAGAGCAAATTGCCTCTTCTTTTGGCAGTGTGACTTCACAAAAAGGGACGCCATACCTTCTGGAATCTTCTGAAGTCTTCTAGCGCAGGGAGAAATGAATGTCTGGGTCAAGCCATACAAATGATCACTTCCAGGCGGCTGCAAATCAGGTTTTCAAATAAAACAAATCAGCTTGTTTTCTATTTGCATGTTAGGGTTTTAGTTTGTAAACTCTGGATAAACATAAATAAAATATTTGCTATCGATCTGAGATCCAAATTTGTCAATCTTCAGCTTGTAGTATTCATTATTTATTTTTAAAGCAATTTCTTTAAAAATCGCATTATTCATCTTTATGCAAAAAAACACAAAAAAAACCAAAAACGTCAAAAACAAGCAAAACACAGACAGTTTCAGAGATCAGTTAGAACAGGGGTTTCTACACATACTGCTAAAAATAGTGTCTCCAAATGCATTTTAACCACATTTTGAGTAGCCGTTATAACTTACTAAAAATAGTAAGCTCGGAAAAGTTACCTGTTTCAGTTGCATGTCATACCACTACGAAGCTCTCTGAAAACCCAGAAGGAATCCAAAATCCAAACTACAAAACTTGAACATGCAAGCCTCCAAAACTACCAAAGTACCCTTCTACAAAATAGGAAACCCTAATTTTTGCTTCCGACTAGCCTATAGGCCACCAAGATAGGCTAACGACCAACTGCACTAGTCACTGCTGAGAAGGGGACATTACAATCCGCCCTCCCCAAGATTGTTGTCCCTCGAGCAATCGTAAGTTTGGATGCTGCAAAATCTCCTCATTCTCCCAGGTAGCATCCTCAATAGGAAAATTCTTCCACTTCACCAAATACTCTTTGATTGTCCTCCTCAAAGAGCGTTCTCTGGAATTAATAATCTCCTTTGGAATCAAAACCAACTGTCCTTCCTCATCCAAAGGAGGCAAATCAGAAGAAGCAACAACATTGTGTCCAAGCGCCTTTTTGAGGTGTGGCACGTGGAAGACATTGTTAACTTTGCTACTCAGTTGTAGCTCCAACTCATAAGCCACTTCACCAACTCTCCTAATGACTCTAAATGGCCCATAGAAACGTGACTTGAGTTTCTCTGCTCCACTCTTCTTGAGAGTAGACTGCCTGTAAGGCTAGAGTCTAAGATAGACCATGTCACCAACCTCAAATGAGCGCTCAACATGCTGTTGATCAGCATACAACTTCTGCTGATTCTGTGCAATATGGAGATTGTTCTTCAAGGACTTCAAAATATTTTGGCTTTGCTGCAACATATCGCTCGCTTGAGGGGATTTGCTATCACCAAACAACAAATCAGCAAAGCTAGGAGCCTCATATCCATAGAGAGCCATGAATGGAGACATTCTGATAGACATGTGGAAGGATGAATTGCAGCAATACTCTCCTAAATGAAGCCATCTCACCCAAGCTTTTTGCTGCTTCAAAACATAGTTTTTGAGATAGCCTTCCAATCACTTGTTCACAATCTCTGTTTGTCCATCAGCTTGTGGGTGATAAGTAGAGCTTGGAGTGAGCACTGCACCACTCAATCTGAAAACCTCTTGCCAAAAAGTGCTTAGGAACTTGTTGTCCCTATCACTCACACTGTTTTTTGGCAACCCATGCAATCTAAACACCTCATGAAAGAGAAAATCTACAACTTGAGCTACTGAAAATGAACTAGTAATAGAAAAAAAAAAAGCAAACTTGGTTAATTTGTCAACCACAACATAAATACAATCTTTTCCTTGAGCTTTTGGCAACCCAGTGATGAAGTCTATTGATATACTTTCCCATTTTTGGTTGGGAATAGGTAGAAGCTGCAACAAACCAACTGGAAAAGTATGCTCATTCTTGTTCATTTGGCAAGTGTGACACTCCTTAATGTAGTGCAAGACATTATCTTTTAGCCCTTTTTATGAAAATGTTTCACGGATCTGCCTATAAGTCTTGAAATAACCTTGATGACCAGCAAGTGGAATGCCATGAAATGTTTGCAAAATCTTCTTTTTGAGCTTAGATTCTGGTACTAAGAAGATTCTACCTTTGTAGTGTATCAAACCATCAACCACTTTGTAACTTTCACCACGAAAAGTACCTTCAATAATGTTGGTTGCAAACTGATTTTTGGCATAATCAGCAAGTATCAACTCCTTCCAATCAACAGTAAGCTCACATAATGAGCTCAAATGACGCCTTCTAGAAAGTGCATCAGCCACTATGTTGTTTTTGCCTTTGACATACTCAATGTCAAAATCGTAAGCTTGAAGCTTACTCACCCATTTCTGCTGCCTTTCGTTCAAGTCTTTTTGGTGCATGAAATATTTAACACTATTGTGATCAGTCTTGACAACAAATTTGATCCCCACCAAGTATTGTCTAAACTTGGCCAATGCATACATGATTGCAAGCATTTCTTTGTCATAAATTGAGTAAGTTCTTTCAGCACCTCTTAATTTTCCGCTCTCAAACACAATAGGGTGCTTGTCTTGCATCAAAATAACCCCAACTCCTTTTGATGCATCACATTGCAACTCAAATGGCTTGGTGAAATCAGGTATAGCCAAAACTGGGTATGAACTCATGAGCTGCTTGAACCTATCAAAAACCACTTGTGCCTTTTCTAACCATACAAATGCTCCCTTCTTGGTGAGATCAGTAAGAGGAGTAGCCATCTGAGAGTAGCCTTTCACAAATCTTCTGTAGAAGCCACAAAGACCTAAGAACCCCTTCAAGTGTGAAACATTCTCTGGAGGTGGCTAATCCAAGATTGCTTTGATTTTCTCAGGATCAACTCTCACTTCCTTAGCACTAATTGTGTGACCAAGGTAGAGTAGCTCCGTCATTCCAAATTAACATTTGGACTCTTTGGAAAACAAACACTTTGATTCAAGGATGCTAAGCACTTCCTCCAAATGCTTGAGGTGCGCTCTTCCCAAGATTTACTGAAAATGAGAATGTCATCAAAGAATATCAATACAAACTTCCTCAACTGCTTTTGAAAAATTTGGTTCGTGCAAGACTAGAATGTAGCAGGTGCATTAGTCAACCCAAATGGCATGACTAGGAATTCAAAGTGTCCATACTGACACCGAAATGTTGTCTTCTCTATGTCTGATTCTCTCATGCGAATCTGATGGTAGCTCGATCTTAGATCAATCTTCAAAAAGAACTTGGCTCCATGTAGCTCATCAATGAGCTCATCTATCCTGAGAATGGGGTACTGGTTTTTGATTTTTTTTTATTCAATGCACGGTAGTCCACACACATGCGAATGGTGCCATCTTTTTTCTTCACAAGCACAACTATTGAAGCAAAAGGACTTTTTCTTGGGCGAATGAAACCCATCTCCAAGAGTTCCTTAATGGTTTTTTTTCAATCTCATCTTTCTGCTTCTACGATACCAGTAAGGGGTTGTGATAACTGGCTTGGCCCCTTCTTCGAGTTCTATGGCATGCTCGGTTCCTCTTTCAAGAGGTCTCCTAGGAGGTAAGCTACCAAAGACCTTACTCTTCTTTGTGATCAATGACTGAATATCAGGTGGATAGTGTCTCTTCTCTTCAACAAGATCAACTGGTAGGATCATACACTCTGTTGCCCACTCAACTTGATCATGATGAATCAGCCTCTCCATTCTTTTGAATGACACAATTCTTGGGCCTCCATTTGACATGCCTCTTAACACCACCTTCTTCTCGTCTAATTGAAACTTTAATTCCATTGTTTGCAGATTTAGAGAGATCTCTCCAAGGGATCGTAGCCATTGAATACCAAGTACGACATCCGTATCTCCAATGCTAACCACATAGAAGCATCTTTGACTTCATAGTTGCCCAATTGCATAGACATGTTAGAAACCTTTTGATTGCAAGAGATATGAAATCCATCAGCCACCATGACTTTAAAACCTTCAAATTCTTCAGTTTTGAGTCCTCTCTTTGCAACCACTCCATCAATGAAATTATGTGTTGCTCCATTATCAATCAAAGCAACAATTCGCTGCCCTCCAAGAACTTCACGAACCTTGAAAGATTCGTTCTTTTGGAAACTAAAAAGTTGGGCAATTGTGCCCCCACCTCCTTGCTCTTTATCAAACTCTTCAGGAGCTTTTTACTCTTCCCTGTCCCCAAAAAGTGACTGTTGTTCTGACAAATCAGATTCTGATCCTTAATCAGAATAGGCCTCCATGTGGTTAGAATGACCTTTTCCATAGCACCTATGGCCTTTAGTCCATGGTTCTCTACATGTGTAACATTTTCCATCTTTTCTAAGCTTCTCACGAAGCTCATCATCCAACTTAGAAGGAAACTTCTTATGCAGATTTGAAGAGTGCCTCTTGTCTTTCTTATGAGCAAAGGGTTTGGACTGAAATTTTGGCCATCGGATTCTGATCCTTAATCAGAATAGGCCTCCATGTGGTTAGAATGACCTTTTCCATAGCACCTATGGCCTTTAGTCCATGGTTCTCTACATGTGTAACATTTTCCATCTTTTCGAAGCTTCTCACGAAGCTCATCATCCAACTTAGAAGGAAACTTCTTATGTAGATTTGAAGAGTGCCTCTTGTCTTTCTTATGAGCAAAGGGTTTGGACTGAAATTTTGGCCTACGGGCAGCCAATTCCATACTTCTTGCCTTCTTGATAGCTTCATCAAGACTTGGTGGATCAAATGCTTTAACCCGCCCCTTTAAGGGCTCCATTAAACCTTTTGAGAACAACACAACAAGCCTTCTTTCAGTGATGTTGGGAACCATCATGGAAAGCCTTTGAAAATCTGCAATGTACGCATCCAATGAACCATGTTGTTTCAGTTGTGCAAGCTCACGAAACTTCACTTCAGGATCATTAGTGTCAAACCTCTCGATTAGCCTATTGGTGAACTCTTCATATGTTTGAATGAGGTTATGGCCAAGAGTGACCAAGCCATGATACCACCACTCATGGGCGGCTCCCTCCAAGTGCAAGGTAGCAAACTTGATGGCGTCTTCTTCAAGCATTGGTCTTAGTGAAAGGTAATTGTCAAGCTACTGAACCCACGACCTTTCCGAACACTTATCACTCCCATCAAAATGGTCCAAGGTCACCTTTCCAAGAGCTTGTTGAAAGTCAATTCTAGGATCCATAGGAGCACGATTGTCAGTTCTTTCACCTCCTCTTCTCTTCCTTTGGTTCATGTATTGATCAAAGGTCAAACTCTCTCTAATTTCAGCAAGTAGAGAAGCATATTCCATATAACTTTGCCTTACTTCATCTGCCATAGGGACTTCAGCCTCAACTTGGGTCTCCTCCCTTTAAGGAAGGAAAAAGTGGTCTAGAGGCTGATCCTCTAGTATTTGCAGCATGTTGCCCAATAATTCTCCCTCTTAGGTTGGTGTTAGAGTCACTGTTTCCACCATCAAAGTGCTACTGTGTCGGAGTTACTTAATGGTCCATTTTAGCAAGCAATTGATTCATCATGTCCAACATCAAGTCAAACTTTCTCTCAGTTCTAGCATCTATGTCTTCCTCACGGGCTATTCCCTTATCTCTTTCTACCATTGTCTCAACTGTGGGCTCATGGTTCCTTAGAACCTCTGAAAAAGTGTCCCCTTTTGGAACTAGAGGATTTTGGTACTGTTGTCTCTTCAGCTCTCTATTGTAGTATCTGATATCTCTGTCACTCATCTATCACCGAATCTCTGATTTTTTCATAGGCTGGCAGGAAGACCAGCTCTGATACCACTGTAAAATCCCCCTTATAATTTTTTCCACAAACACTTCACCCGTTAGCATTAGCAAAACCAAATAAGCCGGCTGAAAGGAACCCTTTCACTTTCTGATCACCCAGATCCCAGTGTGGGCAAAGAGAGAGCATACAGTAGAGAGCGGATTGTTAGCTTGTAAAAATTGAAATTGCTGGAAAGTACAATGAGAGATGACTCAGCTGATCAGAATGTAATGCATATGCAAACTCAACCACTTATTTAGCGGGAGTGTAAGGATGGTTCAGCCGATCAGCATGAAATGAAAATGCAAACTCGATCACTTATTCAACGGGAGTGTTATTACAAGAAAAGTAAATGTTTGGGCGGCTAGCCAACCCCTTCCACTTGTTCAGCGAGCAGTATAGGAAAGTAAATGTTAAAAATAATGGACGGTGTGGTCTGTCCCTTCCACTAAAAGTGGGAATTGCAAAAATAAAATTGCAAAAATAAGATGACTGAATCGGTACTACCGATAACAGCCTTACAATATGATAAAATCTGCAAATTACAATGAGAGTTAGATGTCTAATAAGCTCCAATATGAAAGTAGATGATCTCCAAACATAAGCCAGCTATTCTACCAAAGAAAACAAGCCAAAAACTGAACTTTTACCAATCTGATATGAAAGTGCAGCATACAAAAAACTCAGACCAACAAGCTCCAAACTCAGTAAAATGCTGACTACTCAACCAATACTCCTCCGATTGACATGAAACTGAGTGCAAATGAAGCATAGAAGGTAGGCGCCCAAGTCTAAAACAAGAAACAGCGACAAACACCTTTGAATATTTTATGCACGCATCCTAAGGCACTGCAGGAGAGGTACGACCTTCAAGGAGAGGGTGACCAACAAGAATAAATTCATTTCTCCATAATAAAATCTAAAACTCAACCAAGTGAGGAGCCCAAGGAAGACTCAAACATGGGGTCAATACCCAGAACAAGCAAAAATTCACCAAGTGAGCTACAAGCAAAAACGTACTTCTACAAGCACCAAACCAGCAATACAGAAAACTGAGAAACACACCAAAAACTTTAGAAAACATCAAAAGTAAACATCTCCACTATGCTCAATCTGCTCTTCAGTGTAAAGAACAGTCCAAGGCTTAGCAAGGTGCTATCTTGCAAGCACGTAACTAAGTTTGCTAGGAGGTATGCTTTCCTCGAAGTGAGTCTGTAGCAATTTCGGCAACACTCCATTATAATTTTCAATGGATACCCTCAAATGAAGCCCAACTCTTATTTATAACTTCTCCACAAATTCAAATTCATTTCCCTCCAATTAGGGCCCCCAAACATGACATTCAAATTCACCTTTATCAATCTGCATTTGAGTTTCATTCAAATTTCATTTGAATCCTTGACTTGGCGTCCAAACATGAGGAGAGATAACTTTATTAAAATTGCAAATATTTCATAAGTTTGGCGTCCCACTTTATCAAGTGAAAAATATATTATAAATGACTTAAATATTACCTCTTCAAGAAGTCGTCCACTTTAGCATAGGTAATATTTTTTGTTAGTGTTTGGTAGCTTCGAGAGATATTTTCTCCTTAGTTTATTCTTGTACAAGGTAGGTCGGCCTTCATATCTTAAATGATATTTTTTTAGTGTTCCACGGAAACACTTTTCCCCCCCTATCTGGCCGCGTTTCGAAAACGGGGACGTTTCGGGGACGGGGAAACGGGTACTTGGCGTTTCCCACCGTCCTGCCACCGCCACCGGTGCTCCGCCAGAGACGAGGAAACATCTCCACGTCTCCAAGTCTCCTTGGGAGACGCCTAGGCGTTTCTTGGGAGATTGGGAGATGCCCAGGAGTTTCCTGTAGACGTCTCCAAGTCTCCTCGGGAGACGCCCAGGTGTTTCTCAAGAGACTGGGAGACGCCTAGGAGTTTCTTGTATTTACTACATTTTGAGTTTTGACATTTTGCTATTAATATCTGTATTTACTATTTAGTTTACTGTTTTACTATTTGCCATTTGGCATTTGTTACTCATTGTAATGATGAATCATGTAATCATCTTTATAGACTTTGTGATATCTCATATGACATCAGATATTCATATTTTCGATATAATAGAAATCTCCAATTTAACAATTTCATTTGTCAAATTTTATTTAGCAATTAGCATTCAAGATATCTTCGTATTTAGATTTAGTATTTCAAATTTTGCTATGTTATAATTTTACTAATTTGAGTAATTTCCTATAGTTTCATTTGAAATGTAATTCTTATACTATTATACTATTATACATCTTTTCAAAACTAGTTTTTCAAGTACTATAAGTATATGTATAACTATATCAGCACCACCACCCCGCCACCCCCCCGCCGCCATCCCCCCGCCGTCTCCCCGCCGTCCACAAACTTAGGCGCTTTGTCCCCCTGTCTCCGAAACGCGTTTCCTTGTCCCCCCGTTTCCCCATCCCCCAGGCCCGTGGAACACTGTATTTTTTATATTTTTCTATTTCTCTAAGGGAGCCGACCTTGAGAAGAAGTTGCCTAACTTGTATTTAAAGAAGGTGAAGACTTGTCATTTGATCATCACAATCATTCACTCATTTCGCATTTCTTAGAAGCAGAAGTTCACCATTATTAAAAGCAGAAGTTCGCCATCATTAGAAGCAGGAGTTCGCCATTTCTTAGTTGTCCAGGCTATCTTAGCAACAGATCCATTATTAAGGAGAAGTGTCTCCATTCTTTGTTTCAGACTCAGCCTTGTGTAAGGCCTGATTGTAAGCAATATTCTGCACTTATGTTATCTAATATATAAGAGATTATTTGCGGGTTTTTCTCCCTCGAGTAGGAGGGTTTTCCCAGGGTAAACATTATGTTCATTGTCTTATGTGTTGCATTTTTTATTGCTTATATTTCTGATCCTAAAACTAACATTTTTCACTCAAAATATTATTTCATCAAATATTAATCCTACCAAAATAAGCACCTAAAATGCTGGAGACCAAATTGAATATATTGCCCTGCCAGAAATGGCCATAATACCAAGCTGCTGAAGCACTTCCAAAAATAGTATTGCTAAAAATAGTACTTACTATAAATAACATACTACTAAAAATAGTAAATGTCTCCAAATGCATTTTAACCACATTCTGAGCAGCCATCATAACTTACTAAAATAGTAAGTCCAGAAAAGTTACCTGTTTCAGTTGCATGTCATACCACTGCGAAGCTCTCTGAAAACCTAGAAGGAATCCAGAATCCAAACTACAAAACTCCAACATGCAAACCTCCAAAACTGCCAAAGTATCCTCCTCGAAAATAGGAAACCCTAATTTCTGCTTCCGACTAGCCTACGGGCCTCCGAGATAGGCTAACGGCTAACTACAATGATCATTGCTAAGAAGGGGACATTACACCATTTTTCATAATTTTATCATTTCTAACCAACTAATGATACATCCTTTCAATCACACAACAATCATTTCACATTTGTGGGATTTAGCTCATGAGTAACTTGGCCTACAAATTTACCCACTAGTTCTCACGAGTTTGGCAAGAACTTGCCGAGTGTGCAAATTATAATGCAAATAATCTAACAATACCTGTAACGACACTATTGAAAAAGGAGAACATAGCTTAACAACCAATTTATCTCCTACGCAATTTATTCTATGATATAGTAAATAATTAATCTTAGAACTATCAATCTTTAGAAGGCTTTGTGCAAAGTCAAAAGAAAACCATCGAGTATGGTCAAAACAGCAAGATTCTTGGAAGCCACCCAAAGAGTATGCAGCAATCTAGCACATAGCTTTATCTCCTTGGAGATAGTAGTCAAAAGGATCATTGTGTCATTTGCAAAATGGAAGCTCATATTTGTTAACCCTTGGGGTAGCTTGAGGATCATGTATTCTACATGTAGGTGTTTGGACCTAGGGCTTGATTAATGATTGCGTTCCTTGATACAATAATTTTCTCTTTCCTCTAGAGAAAATACTTATCTAGAAAAATCAGCATGATATGAGACAATATCAATAATTAGGATTTATAATACAAAAATAATATAAATTTCAAAAATAGCATGGAATTTGAAATTGCTACTAGAATTGAATTTGTATGTGCAAACGCCCAACAGTACCAACTAGACGAAAATGGACTCATTTTAGATTAATTTTGTGTATTATTTTCAGTGTTCCAAGGAATTTTAGGGACAAAAGACAAGGCAGTGTTGGAGACAAGTTTTAGTGATAGAAGGACCAAGGACCCAAATTTAGAGACAGTGAAACAAATATAATATAGTACTTCAAAAATTAGTTATCAAAAAATGTATAAGAAACAACAATTGAAATTGTAAATGACTAAACACAATGCATTGAAAATGTCGAATATCAATATATTATTATATTCAAAATGTCAAAATGATGGTTACATTGAAAATTGAAATACAATTGGCCAATGCCTCTAATCATCACCCAAAGTTGTGATAAACCCCGCATCAATGAAATTGTTTGACTAATCAAGCTCAAGATCCTCCAAACGGACACAAACCAACTTTGTGTCTGTAATGTCCCCTTTTCTAGCTCGCATTGTATGATGTTGCCGTTAGCCTATTTCTCCTTGGTTTTGTAGGCTAACCAGGGCTTTTAAGTAATCTTGAGGATTGTTGGCCTAGACAATTTTTGTTGCAGGTCAATCCGGGGCATCTGGAGGTAATTTTGGCATACTAACTATTTTTAGTAAATCATTAATGAATAGTAATTCATCAGATGGGCCCGGGGTCTCCAGTGACAGTGCCATTTCAATGTAAGATTGGTTATTATTGCCAGATGATTTTAGTTCCATTGGTTTAATTCGTCTATATGCATTAATAAAGTTTAAATATTAAAGTTAAAGCCAATCATTTAACTTTATTAATGTGAGCCTAAAGTTAAGTGGGAAAATGAATAGTAAAAGGGGCCCCTTATTATAAAATACATGAGACATCAAAAAGGCAAAAAGGAAGTTTATGTTTTATCCCACATTGGTCAAAAGTGTGAATGAGCTCTTATGAGAAGCTTATAAAAAGTGTTGCAAGGGCTTATTTTCAACATGCTTGGTTTATGCTTGGTTATTATTTTCTCTTGGAGAATTTTGGGAAGCTTTGGCTTTTAGCAGGTTTGAGGACGAAAATCCTTGAGCTTGGAGGCAGTGGACGGAAACCCATTGTCTGTTGGAGATTTCATTCAGATGTCTCACTTTGTGCTTCAGATTCAAACTTTTGGTTATCCAATCCGACTGTAAGCTTTGTGGCTATGATTGGAAATTCTTGTTGTTATTCTACTGCTGATTTTGAAGGCAATAATCATATTCAATTTTAGATCTTATTTCTAAACTGGTATTATATGATTTAAATTGAAATTTGCTGCAAGTTATTGGATAAATAGAAATCTGTTTGCATGCAATTTATTTGTTAAATCTTCTGTGGGAAAAACTTGAAGAAATTTGGGGCAAACATTCGCGGAGGATGTTACAGAAATGGGGGTTTTGAGTCAAATCTAGTTTGGCTCATTACAGTGTCTGATCATCGTCAATGTATGTTGGCTCATCTAGCTCTACATCCTGTCGTATTGTTGGACTCTCCTTATACATAAGCATGTTGCAATTAATTAAACAAAAGGCACTATGTCCAACTACAAGCTTATACACCCTCCTATAAGTAAGCATGTTCCTCTTGATAGACTAGATGAAACTATATGTAAAGCGATTCCTCTTGATAGAGTGGATGAAGCTATATGTAAGAAATTCCTCTTAGCAAAAGAACAAGCCTAGGACAAGAGGTAAACAGCTAGTGTGATTGTCAATGAATGAGG
Source organism: Sequoia sempervirens (assembly GCA_007258455.2). Lineage (NCBI taxonomy): Eukaryota > Viridiplantae > Streptophyta > Pinopsida > Cupressales > Cupressaceae > Sequoia > Sequoia sempervirens. The sequence continues at coordinate 100,469 of VDFB02280026.1, read as the reverse complement.
CCCATGCATAGTCCACCACAATATTGGGTGTTCTTGTGCAATGGTTTTTGTTTCCATCTTTGCCTCTTCTAGATATCCCCTAAGTGTGGCATAGCAGGCCCCTTCATGGTGAATGCTAGCGCCATCCTCAACACTATACCTCTTTTGAAATGCCTTCATGAAGTTTTCCTACACCTAAACATCTGCCCTAGGGGAAACTCTAAAATATTCCTGTTGGAGAAATATTGTCATTGATGTCAAAGGCGTCTTGGTGCTTGTGGTGACCCTAAATAAATTAAATAAAGACAAAATTAAATGCTTTATTATTTATGAGGTTGGCCCCCTTGGAGCCGCCCCATATTGGGGAGTAAAATTAAAATTAAATTAATTTTATTACTATTTTGGGGTTCCCAAATTGGGCCGACCCCCTAGAGAGGTGTGCCCAACTTCGGGCAAAGAAATTAAAATAAATAAAAAAGTATTGTTTGCCGAATGGGCTGACCTATTTGAGGGGGTGTGTTGTGACCTATTTCACACATCGCCCCATTGCAAATGGGGACCCTGGTAATTTGCTCTTTTGGGGCTTTGCCGTTGCACCTCAATTTCATTTGATCTCTGTTTGGGGGTTTGGAGTTTGAGTTTTTGAATGGTCACCCGAGTCAAGCAAAGAATTTGAGCCTGAATCATTGTGCAAACATCATCGGAATGCTTAGAGGGCCCGAGGGACGAAGATCGACTGTCATTTCAGTCAATTCTGACATCTACTTTTTAGAGATTGTCTCTCCAGACCCCCTATTTTTTAGGGACTTCATTTTTGGCATTTTTGGCCCATATTGGACTTCCTATTTTTTAGGGGCTATTTTTGGAAAGTTACTATTTTTGGTAGGGTTTACATCTTTGGAAGTGCCTGGATTTCAAAAAATCAGTCAAAAGTCCCAAAAAACCAATGGAAAATCATGAAAATCAATAAAAAGGAATGAGAAATGGGCACATGGTGAAATAACCAGCATGGAATTCATGGAAAAATTTGCCTAAGTATGGAAGATGGCACCCAAGCTAGATGGCTTGATCATGAGCTAAGTCTGCCATGGAGAAGAAGGAATGGCATGGAATGGTGGCAAGTCCACTTCAAGCCAAATGGAATGAGCCAAGGCCAAGTCCGCCCAGCTCACAAGAGAGGAATGGCTTAGACTTAGGCAAAGTCCGCCCAAGCCAAATGGCACAACACCTTGCCAAGTCCGCCATATGGAAAGAAAAGTGGCTTAAGCATGAGCAAAGTCCGCCCCAAGTAAAATGATGTATGGCTTGAGCAATAAGAAAGTTTGCCATATGAAATGGCTCAAACATAAGACAAGTCCGCACAGCACAAGAGAAATATGGCTTAAACAATGATAAAGTCCGCTTGCAAGAATAAGACATGGCACAAGCCAAGGCAAAGTCCGCCCACCTTTATGGCATAAGATGAAGGTAAGTCGGCCCAGCAACATAAAATGTATGGCAAGAGGTTAAGTGAAGTCCGCTCCAAGATGGCATGAACACAAGGCAAGTCCGCCCTATGAAGATGGCTTGACAATGAGCAAAGTCCGCCCCACTCACAAAGTAATGGCTTGACATAATGCAAAGTCCGCCATACTTAGAAAAGCTGGAGAAAATTGAAAATATTTGCCTAAGTCTAAACATTGGAACATTAAAATGTCAATTTACATGCTTAGATGCTAAAAAAATTCGCCAAAGACATAAGGAGTCATGAAAAATTATAGCAAAATAAAATGGAAGAAAAAGACTTGTCTAAGGCAAAGGCAAGAAAATAACTTAGAAAAATCAAATTTTCCTTAGGACAAAAATAAAAGGCCATAATTAAAATAATTAAAATAAAGGGGTTGAAAAATGACACATGAAAATAATTATTTTTATTTTTATTTTCAACACCCAAAGAGATAAAATTTGAATTTTTCTCTAAGACTCAAATTTGGAAAAAGACAAAAAGACTTCACTAAACTGGCGCCAGACTTAGCAATTTTCTCGGAGACTGATGCTAAAGATAAAATTTGCCATTTGGAAGCTGAGTGCAAGCCAAGTTTGAACTTGATTTAATGGAAACAACTGGATTTTGCTAAATGGGTCGAACTTCTCATCTTTATAATTGAATTTGCTTCTCATTTTTCAATCATTCAGTTTTCGAAAGAAAAGTTGTGAGAAGAAATTTTGGCTAAGGCAAGAAAGCTGAGAAGTTTGAAGCAAAGTGAGGGAAGCGAATTCATACCAGCCAGCACTATGATCTTGTCCGTTTTATTTTTTCCAAAGTATCAGGCAGATTTACTTTCTTCATCTCATTCTGGCACGAAAAACTTCATTCATCTATTGGATAAATTCTTTCATTTCCAGCACGATCTTTCACGAAATTTAATTTATCACTTAGCTGGAATTTAATTTCAGTAATTTAATTTTAATTTCTGAATTTTTAATATTCTCTTTGTACCTTCTTGCAGATTTATTTTCGAGAAAATAAAAATGAAGTTCGCCAATAAGCGTTCGCAGCCACAGTCCAAGATCAAATCCAAATGGGAAAACATTGTGGACACCGACCTCGGCCATGTTGACTTTGATGATTTTAAGAAAAGAATGTACGGAAGTGATGGATTTTTACCTACGCCAATTGCAAGAAGGATGATGCACAACGGTATTGTTCATGCAACTGGATTTCCGCCAGCAAAAGAATGTCCAGAGCTCATGGTAGAGTGTGCATCGCATTATAATGCACAAGAAAGACAGATAGAGGCACCTGATGGAAGAGTACTGCATATTTGACTGAGCCAGCCATACAAGAGACATTTGGAATTCCAGCTTACCACCAGACATCTTATCGAACGAGGGATGATGCATGAAAACTTTATGAAGATCAACAAGCCCTTTGTGCATCAAATATGAACAAGTCCTAGTTGGAGAAGCCTAGACCTACTGCCAAAAAAATGCCCAAGAAATTGTCCAAAACCGATTTTAAAGAAGAATACGGAGATATTGTCTTACTGATGAACAGAATGGTGGGCAATCCTCAACGAGCGCCCTTTGAAACCTAAATGTATTATTTCATTGATGAAATAACTTTCGGGGTGAAAATGTTCAACTGGTCAAGAATGATCAGTGACAGTCTCCACGAGCAGTTGGTCAACTTGGAGAGAACCAAAACCTTCCATATGAGTTCTTATGTCATATATCTGCTTGCAAGGACCTACAGATATGCTGGCTTGATTTGCAAAGGCATAGTTGGCAATGGCGAGGGAGAGTTCAAGTCCTACGATTATTATCCGCAGTTGTAGTTGAGGGAGAAGTCACACTTCAGACAGGCGCATGATGCCTTTCTTATGTATATCACTCGAATTCTCCAAGGCAGAACACATCAAAGGCTCAGTCGTGAGGCCAAAAGTTTGATCGGCAAATATGGATCCTAGTTCATCCAATTTCTTAGATTTACATACATCAGGATTCAAGGATTCATCGGTCGCCCATACAGACTGCCAATCTATCCTACCAACAAAATGGTTTTGTTGGAAATTCTGAGGCAATTGGAGACATATTAGAATATTCAAAGGACCAAGCAAAAAGCCTCCATTACTTTCCCTTTCTTCATCGGCAATATGGAAGAATCATGTCCATCGGTGCAAGCAGCAGAGAGTGCTCGATTGGAGATACAAAAATACCCGTTCATATCCTACAAAGCCCAGAGATGACTTCGATCCACTTCATCACATTGGAACTATGGACGGAGGGAAATATAAACATGGAATTGATTTAGAAGACTTTTGGGCAAATGCCACTGATGAATATGACGTAAGAAAAAGACTGTGGTCAAGGTTGCCGCTAGATATGATAAGGACGACAAAACTCTTCCGAGTACCTGATTAGCTGGATGATGATGGAGTATACGTGCAGTCGGGCTTTGATGAAAGGCAGCCGCTTCCTCCTATGAGGTGGCCTAAGCCTGAGCTTGGTGACCTGACAACATTCATGAGGCCTGTATTCAAATATTCCCAATGGTGGATGGATCAACAAGTCAAATTTTTCAACATAGGAAAGTGGCATTTACATACGATTTAATGGGTGATGCGGAGTCTTGTTCTTCAAATGCTGGTGCATCTCATGGAGGTGAACCAACAGATGCTACCAACCTGAAAAAGAGAAAAGAAATTGATGACTCTACAAAGCAAAACAAGAAGAAAACAATAGATGAAGGACCCACTCAAAAGAAACAGAAATCCAAGCCCCTTCATTCGGCTACATCCAGAAATGTAGATGAAATATTAATCATGGAAGAAGAGTCATGGGAGCAAGTCAGAATTCCCTCGCCAGTTTTGGAAAGAGATATGAAGCCAATGCAATTGGAAGATGATCATCATCCCTCTCCTACAGGCACGGAGATTCTGGAGTTGGACAATGACATGGATATCATGGATGGAGAATTTGAAGAAGGAATGATTTCCGCTCTCAAGGGAATCCAGGAAGACCCATCCGTGCAAGAAATTCACGATATGCCAGAAGTTCAGGATATGCAAAACGTCCAAGATCATCAGGAAGATGGAATTGAATAGTCAACCATCCCAGATTGGCTGAATGAAAGACTAAAGAATAAGGCGCCAGTAGAGGTACCAGAAGAAGATGATACCGCAGACTTCTTGGCGAGGCTAGAGCAGACTGCCACAAGAAAGCCAGCCAAGAAATTTTCTGCCATACAAAGAGATGAGGCTAGTAACTGCACAGTACATATTGCAGTGCCTACAGTTGATAAATTCCAAGATGAGATTGTCCCAAGTGAATATGTCATTACAACTATTGACATTGGTCTGACAACAAAAGGACAAGAAGTTGAGGACCTGGATAATTTTGTCGCCACCATCAAGTCTAGGCTGGAGAAGGAAGTGGCAAAGAAAAAGGAATATAAAAGAGAGATTGAGTGTCTGAAAGAATATATCCAACATCTAACCAGGCCACTCAATCAAGGTGACCAGTCAGCACCTCCACTTCCAAACTCTTCACAGGAACCGGTCAGAAATTTTGAAGAGGAATTGACTACAGCCAGAGAAACTAAAGAATGGATGGCAGGAAAGAAAGAAGAGGCAATGGCATTCGCAGAGAAGTTGGCATATGTTTATGAGCAAACTTCCTTTCTGTTATCACGAGTTGCAAACTTAGCAGAAGCATGGGATGGCCTCCAAGACATCCAAAATAAAATTATCCCATGTCTTCGAGAGATAAAGGGCATTCTAAAGCAGAGATTGATTGATGAGAAGATTATCGAAGCTGGCGTTGCATATGATTTCAATAGTTGGTACTATGCACTGATCTCACAAGGGGAAGTCCTAGAAAGAGTAAAGGAAGATGGTGCCAAAATCGAAGAGCAAGCAAAGGAGATTTAGAGTAAGATTTTCCAAATGGCTGCGGATGTGCTTGACAGAGAAATTGTCTGAAAAAAACACTTGCAGCTGGAAAATTTAAAGGATAAAGTTCAAAGAATTTTCTCTACCACTTTCGGGCCAATCATGAAGGAAAATTTGACCAAAGCATTCAGCTTCTTGACCGTCCAAGACACTTTTTTGTTGCATGAATCAGAATGGACAATCACCTTTGTAGGATGTGTAGAAAGTCTAGACTTGTCGAAGTACAAAGTTAATGCGCTACCGGAAATTTCCATGGAAGAAGTCAGCATGATCGTGTCCAGGTTCACCGAACGTAGTGCTTTGCAAGTGGATAAGGATGCAACTCCTAGTACATGAAGTTCTCTCTAGTTAACTGATTGTTGTTTAGGCAACCCTAATTAGGGTTTAGTTATTTTGAATCTGGGCCGTTAATATCATTTTGATCTTGGCCATTCATTGTGATCTTGAAACTCTATATAAACCCCCCCCCCTCTCTCTCATTTGATAATCAGAAATTAGAGAATTCATCAGGGATTAGAGATTAGAATCATTAGAGGAGATTAGAAGAGATTGTAGAGAATAAGAGAGAGAGTTCTATGAAATTGTTGCTGAAAAAACTATTTTGATAATAAAGTTCATAATGCATGAGATGCTTTGAATCCTTTCATTGTCAAATGGTTGCATGGTTGCATATTTCTCTTCCTCGTAAAGCAGATTTGAATTAGAATTCTATTTAAATGCATGTTAAGGGAATGATAGATTGATAGTAAAGATTAGTGAAACTTAGCTCATACTTTCTTTGAGTGGATGCTTTTCATTCAATGTGTAAAGTCAGACTGAGCTTTTGATGTGGATGCTTCAATGTTTACTTCGAATAATGTTGTTCTATTGATGGTATTGTTCGTAGTAAAGAAATCTTAAAGCACAAATCCCAAAAGATTGCACTTGCTTTGTGTAGTTGTCGTTTAGCATGGCGAAACAAAGTATTGTTTATTTAGTTTCACTTAATCCTTGTCATCTCTTGATTTCGTAGGAATAGCATAGGACTTCTAAACCCTTACTCTTTTTTCACCTTTTTTTTTTATCTAAAGTCAGAAAATTCCAAAATGATACTGCATTCGCGCCTTTGCTTTTCTGAGTAACTTGCCAAAGTAAATCCTTTTGTGTTCCCGGCAAATCACAACGACCACAGAGCTTATCCACACCTAACTGAAACATTGGAATTGTCGTATGATCTTTCTTGCAGTCTTAGCATACAAGGTAGTTTTTCAAGAGGGGATAGAGCGTCTTTGGACACTTTATTCTAGTGTGTTTGGTGTGTCATAAAACACGCATCAACATTGAATTGGCTCTAGAAGGAGGGCCACAACCAGTGACAGTAAGTTACTCTCAAAGTAAGCAAGATGCAATATGGTGTTGCCGCATGAATTCCCTTTTGACATACTTGTCGAGCAACCATATCAAGCACCAACCGATATTATTAATCAATTGTACACACTAGCTTGGAAGACGCAAACAGACCGTGCCCAATTTGGACAAACAAGTCGTGTCCTTGCTAGAAAAGAGGCAAAAGGAAAGAGAATTGAAGAAGCAATTCAGAGAGATTTGATAAGGCAAAAGATCAATTGTTTGAAGCAAACTTATTACGAGATAGAATGATTAGTTGTCGTAGGTTCATCTTCAAATTCAAGCTTGACTGATAGAATGAAGAATGGTGCTCCCGGCCAACGTTCCTAATTCAGACCAAGATCCCCAGCCAATATTGCAACCAAACTTGGGTTTTCACAACGAGCAAGAGGAAGTTATCACAGAGTTGTTCAGCCTTGCATGGCAAGTAAGAAGAAGTGCTCCTGATTGGTTTCGTATGTGCTTTATCCTTGAAGAGGAAGAAGAGAGAGCACGATGAATTGAATTCAATATTCAAAGAGACCGTCTTGTAGAAAGATTTGAAGCTCTTCAGCGACAGCAAAACTGACAAGCCAATCAACAAGCCAACCAACAAGCAAATCAAAAAGTTCCACAGCAAGTAAATCAACAAGCTCCTAAAACAGCTCCTACACCACCTCGACAAGCTTGAAGGAGAATACACTAGATTGAATTGGTTCTTTTTCAGCAAAGAAATTGCGGAGAATCACTAGATCCACTCCAAATTGTTGAGTTATCTCCTTACAAAAATAGACAAAGAAAAGCATCACAAGAGGGAACATCAAGTGCAATAGCACTGAGCAAGGACGATCCTATTGGTCTCTTCCAAACCTCACCAAGCACTGCACAACTGAACAGTCAACAAGTTCCAGTGGCTGCACAGCTAGTTCCACCAGTTCAACCAGTCCAAGTGAATCAACCAAACGCTCCAATGGCGTGGCGTCCAGCTAATGCGTCACCTATGACATTTGCCGTTTATCATGATTTGCCCAAGAATCTAGAACATTTTTGTTCCAAGTTTCATAGTGGTGACCTGAACCACACTGCAGACAAGCATATTAAGCTTTTCAAAGATCTTCTTCAGAACAAAGATATCCAAGAAGAAGATGTTGTCTGTAGATTGTTCCCCTACACGTTCAATGAGGCTTCTTACTGGTACATTCATTTGCCACCTAACTCCACTCGCAATTGGCAACAAATGAAGACTGCTTTCTTAGAAAAGTTTAGGGCACCAATTTCTCCATCTAATCTGTATAGGCAATTTGTGGAAGTAAAGAGACAAGAACATGAGCCAATTAGCACGTTCAATAACAGATTCCAGAAGGCCTATACCAGGCTAAGAGATCCTTATCAGTTAGACAATGCAACGGCACTGCCCATTTATTATGAAGCCTTGAATTGTCTTACCGCCATGTTTGTAAAATCAAAGAACCCGCTCCCAGTGGACTTGAAGAAAGCATATGCTGCAGCAATTACGGCCAGCACTGGTCTCGGAGTAGGTTGGCTCCAGGTCCACTCCATTACTTAGGAAATGCAACTGCCCAGAACCAAGTTCAGGATATTAATCGGGCGTTGGCTCATCAAACACCCATGATGAATCCAGTCCCGTCCGCAAGTAATCAAATGGTTCTTCACCCAGGGATGCCCATGTCCCAAATGCCACCAACACAGCCAATATACCTTCAAAATGTGACAACTTCAACGCGAACTCAAGAAGAAAAGGACGAAATGAAAGAATTGATTGAACAAGTCAAGAAGTTATCGACTGAAGTCACATATTTGAAAGGTCAAACCAGCCAAATACAGAATTTTCAAAAGAGCTATCAGCTACCTCCGGGGAATTACCAAGGTCAAGGTCATTCCGGATATCAGAGAGACACTCAGAACTATCAGAGAGATAATCAAAACTATCAAGGGAATAGTCAACGTTTCCGGAATAATAATTCAAGCTTCCAAAAGAAGACCTGGAACACTGGACCCAATAACAGTAACGTACTGTTGCCCTTGGATAATCTGCCTACCGACAATCATCCTAAAGATAAGCTATTCCTAGCTGAAGCAACATTATTAGGATGGTGCAGTCTGCACAACACAGATCAGCATTCCGAGTTACATTGTCGCGAATTCCAAGTAGCCGCAGATATTTTCAAAAGTGAAAGGAGAAATTTAGAGGCAGAAGATCCTCCAGTAACCGGATATGAATTAGTTCCAGCAGCAAGATATGATCAGGCCCTCGTAATTGAGAGTGTCCAATTCCCACCCCAAGAATACCCACCGTACCAGCACAATCAAAGATTTCCACCAGCATCGGCTAATGGACCAATAGAGACGCCACCTACCATATACTCGTACATAGTTGTTGAGGGTCCTGTGGAAGACACGACAAATTATTACTTCCCACCATTGAATAACAGCGTGTTGGTCAAAGGTATAAAAGAAGTTCAAGCATTCCAGCAGACAGGCAATAATCCACCAAAGGTTTACTATCGGAAAAATCAGGAGCCTTTGACCTCGTCTATTCCTCCACACAATTTTCCAAACGCCACCACATCCAAACACAAGCAATAATCCGCCTCTTCTGAGGGACGCGCCGCAATATAGGCAAGGAGATACTGCTAGTAGTAATGCTAGTAATCCTACCCCTCCTAAGGATGAATTGAAAAGACTAAGTTAGTATGTTACGAAGGAAGTGAAGAAAATCAAAGTGAGCATGTCATTGTTTGAATTGATGAAGGTACCAGAGATAAGAAACACATTCCTTGATAGCTTAAAGGACCCAACACAAGATTCAGCTAACACCTTTCAGAAGGCTACAAGTTCCATAAACAATGTAAATATTGTCCAAAATGAACAATTCCAATCTATTCAAGAAGGATATCGGAGTTCCGAAGGAACTCGAGGAATGTATGAAGTAAAAGAAGGCATAGAAATACTAGGATAGAAGACAGCCAAGATAGAAATATTCCTTTCTATGGTAGGACATAGTGAGATGGTGCAACTAGCAACAAAAACACAATCTAAAAATTTTACAGCTTGCAGCAATCCCTCCTTTTTATCTCCCAACAGCTCCTTCGTTTCCACGTCATCCTTCCAATATAACACTTTGGTGGTAGGTAAATAGTATTCAAACTCCCTTTTTAGGCTACATTGTTATTTCTTCCCCCCACATAATTGCATCTTTGACCTACAATTACCTTGTTTAATATCTATGAATTCTTGTTTAGAGTTTGAAGAACTACTCAATATGGTGCAACAGATTTGGGGGGTCCCATGACTCCTCAAAGGAAGCAACTCCATTTGCAGGTGGTATGGCAACCACACACCATTTATTTCAACTCTTTTGCAACCAAGGAATTGGTAAGACTTGGATGGATATGATGACCAACCAATAAAATATAATTCTAGTGGGAAGATATTTCCATCGTTCTAGAAACTCTATAATTGTTCTATTCGTTAATTTATTTTATCTGGCATCCAAGATAGTATCAAGGACCAATATGTCATCCAAAGGAGGCAACTCAATTGAGGAAGTAATATGCTGTCAGCTGCCCCAATGCCTTCTTAAGGCATGATATGTGAAACACACAATGCATCCCATTGTGCTCTAGTAACTCAAGCTCATAAGCCACCTCACCAATCCTTCTCTTTAGAGACTTTAAGCTAGCCCCCACCCTTAAGGTAAAATTTTGGCAAGTATTAAAAGGGAAGTAAGGAGAGCTTGGTGATGTCATGAGATTTTGGAAGGAAATCATTTCTTACTTAGAGTTTGTTAAGACTTTGACTTTAGCAATTTGATTGTTGGCATCAATTTGGGAGATATAAGGAAGTTATTACTACTGTAATAGGTGTAATAGAGAATGATATCCCCTTGGCATTTCGGATCTGATTTTTTGTTTGATTTTTTTGTGTTTTTGCCAGTTTTGATGCAAATAAGAGACAAATGCTCAAATGCAAAATAACAAGAAATAATGCATAAAGGAAAGGAACCTAGTTGATATTATTGCAATTTCAATGTTTTTAACACATACCCATTCGCTGGAAATTACATCTACAAGTCTGATTTCTGATATCAGCAATTTGAAGGTACCAAACGCTAGGCGTCACTTCTGAATTGGTCTTTTTCTCACTTTAAAATTGTTGCTGATGCTGTGGCAGAACTTGGACACCTCAGATCTGTTTGTATGCAGTCCTTAAACCCTAGAGATTTGCTCCTAAAAGTCCCATGTCCTCAGATGTTGTTCGGCCGCCTTGAAGAGCTCCACACATGCCAACAAATGATGATGTTTTCTGCTACAAACAACCCCTCACACCTTGACAGTTTGTACAGCCTGCTAGGAGAGATATACTTGACCAGTATGGCCAGATTGGAGTCTATTTTAATGTGCAATGAATCTGCAATCTCCCACATGCCAGTCAAGAAGTAGATCAACAATGAAATCTGTTGTTTATTTTGATCTGCAATAAGAAATGTTGAAAACTGACTTATCATTCTTCTAAATATTTGTGAAAGCTCTGCTAATGATCTTGTATGTGACCATTCGATCGAGAGTCCTTGGGTGGTCTCTCACATCTGTAACCTTAATCCTATTTGAGGGTTTCCATCCTTAGAATAGCTTGAAATTCCATGCCTGCAAACCCTGTTGCTCAGCTCTCTCCATTGTGCAAATAATAATAATTTGAAATGAAGGAATAAACATTTTTTTTGTCTTTTAACCTCCTCAAACCCTAACACCCATCTTTTGGCATTTTACTTTTAAATAAAATATAAAATATTCCTTCTCCAAATCCCAATGCCACTTTTTGCAATTGGCTTTTAATAATAATATTTACTTTTGAAACATAAGCCCCTTTTAATAAAATATTCGTAAAGTAACTTTAATAAAAAGTTACTTTATCCCCTTATAGTGCCCAATTATAAAGTACTTTATTAAAAGTTACTTTATAATGTTAAATTATAAAGTGTTAGATTTAGATCAGATTTAATGCACAGAAATTTAATTCAAAATCAGACACAATAACACAGCAGATACCTTGGGAAAACCCTCCACTTGAGGGAGAAAAACCCAGCAACAATATATCACTTCTATATTGAATGTCAACACAAAATGTCTCCTTTACAAGAGGCTGATAAGAGGGCCAAATAGAAGCACCACAGACAGATGCAAACACAGATACAAACAGATGCAGTTCGCTGATTAGAGATTCAGCCTTCAATAAGTAACAATCTGCTCTCTTATAGAATTCGCAATCTGCTCTTCTTTCTAAACTTGCACTTGAATGAATAAACTATGAATGATCAACTCAGCCTTCTATGATGAACTGAACTGATCTGCTCCTTTCTCTTAATTTGCGCCTTAGACCAATGATAAACAATGAATAGAATGGATTGTAGAATGGTGTACAAATGAGGATGTATATATACAAAATTAATGATAGAGACGTGCCTCTTCAAAGTAGCAAGTCAGCCTCAATAAGAAATATATCTTTTACTAACCAAGAAGTCGGCTATCACAAAATCGCGCCTCATTTAATTTCGAGACTCTTTATTAAATATATGTTAAGCCTTATTTATCAAAAGACGTGTCTTCACATGAAATCGCATCCAACGATTAAATAGACGAAGGCTAGCATTTAATTGTCATGTGATCTAGGCTGGAAGAAATCGTACGAAGCTGCTCTAAACAACATAAAGTCACTTTAATAATTAATATTATTAAAGTAATTTGACTTTAATAGTTTAATTAAAATGCCAACTCTCAACAATAATCTAGCAATAATCCCTGAGAGTGTTCCCAACACAATATCCAACTACGGGCATGGTAACCACTAAACTTGGTATAACTTACTGTAAATAGTAAGTATGAATGATGCGCTCCTAAACTACCTCGTAAGGCCCACCAACCAATAAACTGGATCACTAAGCTATATATGCAAGAATGAATACCCAAGCCTGTTGAAGAACCTGAATACCCTCCAAAGGGTCCCCTGAACATCTCATTAGCCTACATGGACCAAAGTCATAGGCTAACCCTAACTCCCAAACCACTGGCTAAAGAGGGGACATTACAATTCGCTCTCCCTGAAATTGGTTGTCCTCAAGTAATCTCAACTCAGAATACTACAATATCTCCTCATTCTCCCAAGTTGCATCCTCTACCGGCAAGTCCTTCCACTTTATTGAGTATTCCCTAAAGACTTTCCTCCTCAATTTGCACTCCATGTTGTCAATGATGGCCTTGAGAATAAGAATCAATTTCCCCTCTTCATCTAGGGGTGGTAACGCTATAGAAGGTGGCATGTTGTGCCCCAACACCTTCTTAAGGCGAGATACATGAAACACATTGTGAACCTTGCTCTTTGACAGTAACTCTAGCTTGTAAGCCACCTCTCCAATCCACTTGGAAACTCATAATGGACCATAGTAGCGTGGCTTAAGCTTCTCAGCACCACTCTTCCTAAGAGTGGATTGCCTATAACGCTGCAGCATAAGATATACCATGTCACCCACCTTGAAGGAACACTCAACTCTATGTTGATCTACATACTGTTTCTGTTGATTTTGTGCCTTTTGTATATTCTCCTTTAAGGATCTCATGATGTCTTGGTTGTCCTGTAACAAATCCTTGGCACTAGGCACCCTACTATCTGCAAACAACAGGTCTAGGAAGTTAGGAGCATCATAGCCATAGAGTTCCATGAATGGTGAAATCTGTATAGACATGTGGTAAATCGTATTGTAACAATACTCACATAAATGCAGCCACTTGACCCATGTTTTTTTTGCCCCGCAATGTAGTTCCAAAGGTATCCTTCCACCTACTTGTTAACTATTTTTGTTTGTCCATTCGTCTGCAGGTGGTAACTCATGCTCGAAGTGAGTTCTATGCCACTGGAATTGCTTGTCCCCAAGCAATTCACAGCTGCAAAGAAAACTCTCCCCCTCCTGGATCCCAAGGGAAAATTTGTGTAATGTCCCTGTTGTCACCAAACACCCCCTATAACACCAGCACCAACACAACTAACTGACCCTGCTAAATCAACTCAAACTCACCATCAAGTGTTATAGGAATATAAGCCTCAAAAGGAAGCAACTCAAAAGACTGACCATATTTGCTTCCAATCTCTACACAAGGCAAGCTACCATAAACTGTCCATCACATGCGCCACTGAACTGTGCATCTAAAATAGATCATGTACATGAGGATCAAATGTAAAGCTGTACGCACTCTTTACCATGTACACCTCAGAAAACTCCTTTGTGAGCCCTGTTTGCAATCCTGATGCACTAGAAGGATCACAAACGCTACAATCAATGCTCATCTTAGGACTGGAATCAAGTGAGTGATCAACATCCAACCCGAAGAGTGGATTATCATATGACCATGTAGCATCTGTCTCGAACAAGGGATTGTAGATCATCTCACACTCCTCTTGAACCACCTCCTTCTCCCCCTTTCTGTCCAACCCCTTACAAAGAGAGATAGAATGCAAGCTCCCATCTGTAATTCCCGTCAACATATATTTCCTGTTATTCATCTCAAATTTCATTTCCATTTTAGGCACGTTGAGAGAGAATTCTCCTATGTCATGGAGCCACATCATGCCCAATACTATGTTCATCTCACCCATGTTGACCACATAGAAGTCAGTCTGTAGCTCAAAATCATTTAGCAACAAGGTGAGACTATTTACCCGTTTGGTGCATGGGAGGGTATATCCATCAGTAACTCGGACTCTGAACCCATCAAAATCCTCGATCTGAAGTCTACATCTAGCCACAAAACCCTCGTAGATAAAGTTATGTGTCGCTCCAGTGTTGAGCATCGCAATGCAACGCTGCCCATTGACTATTCCCCTGAATCTGAATGTAGTCTTGTCCTGAACATTAGCAAAGAATTCCAACGGCGCCAAATTCCCATCAGCAGATGCCTTCCCATCCTGATCAACCCCTGAAGCAACCTGTTGATCCTCATTTTCAGAATTAGAGTCCTCATAATATGCCCACATTATTCATTTTGCCTTGCCCTTAGGCCTCAAAGGATAGTCATGATCTCTGTTGTAAGGTTCCTTGCACCAGTAGTACAATTTTTTCTTTCTTAACTTCTCCCTTGACTCTTTTTCCATCCTGACTGCTGATTTCTTTTTCTTATCAAATTGTTGAGGAGTCTCATTGCTGGTTGAAGGAACATCCTTATGCGAACTCTTGCTTTTGGGGGCTGCAAACTCCATACTCCTAGCCTTCTTCATAGCCTCCTGAAGTGAAGGGGGATCAAAGGATTTTATCCATCCTCTCATGGGTTCCAATAAGCCCTCAATAAACAACATGACCAATCTCCTTTCTAATATGTTGGGAACCATCACCGATAGTTTTTGAAAGTCACCTATGTAAGCCTCCAAACTCCCAATCTGCTTGAGTTGAGCCAAGTCTTTGAAGTATGATTCAGGATCTTTCTTTTCAAAGCGCTCAACCAACCTGTCAACAAACTCCTGATAAGAGGTGATGCGATTATGCTGCAATGTGACCATCCCATGGTACCACCAATCATGAGCTGCTCCCTCCAAGTGTAAGATGGCATACTTGATTGCATCCTCCTCTGCCATAGGACGTGGGTTCAAAAAAGTGTCTAACTTGTGAAGCCAAGCTTGTGTTGTACTCTTACCACTTCCATCAAATGCAGGTAATGTGAGTTTGTTGGTTGCTTGCTTCAATTCCCTGTTTAGATTTCTTGGTCTTTGGTCTTGCATCGATCTGTAGTATTCTCTTCTTTGACTTATAAACCTGTCAAAGCTTATGTGTTCCCTAACCTCCGGTGTCAACATTTACCACTCATCGTTTGCTGCCATAACATTATTAGCAAACCTGATCTCACCTTCTTCTTCAACATTTTCCTCTTCCCCTCCATTTCTCAAGAAAGTAGGATGTGTAGGTCTATCTGCAGTACGAGAGTGTGCTCGTTGTGCTCTGGGTGTTCCAACCACACTCCTGTTATCATCAAGTACATGATTTTGTCTTCCTTGAGTGTTCATTTGTTGCAACTGTGTCACAAGTGCCTGTACAGCAACTGCAACCTGCTGCTGCACTACTACTAATTGTCTTAAAATCTCACGGTCTTCTTGGTCCTCATTACGTTCCCCATTTCTTCCTCCATTTCTGGGTGGACTGCCATTTCCTCTATCTCCCATTGTGGCCCGTTGTATATCTGCAATCTGATTTCTTTGTTGTACTGCTCTTTGACAGGTATAATATTTATGTGGACCAACTTCTTGTGGCTGCATGAAAAGCTTTTAACCCTTCAGGATGGCAGGATCAAAGCTCTAATACCACTGTAATGAGCCTAACCCAAACTGACTCAAGAACTCTTCACTTGCTACCTTTGGAATTTCGTCAAACAGTTGGTGCGCAAGCTGATATAGGCTGATAAGAACTTCTGATTGCTTTTATTTTGACTTTCCTTGTTGCCAATGATGTTTCTTTGAATGTTTTCAATGGTACCAATGATTGCAAATGACAACTATGAATGTTTCCAAGATGAAATGCAATTGTTTTATGTATTTTTGATGCATATAGATGACTGAAACTACTTGAAATATGCAGCTACAACAACTAGGAATTATGATAAACACTTTGGATGCAACCTAAGATGGCATATATGCAACTATAGCCAAGTGGCATTAACACAAACACTTGGTATGCAATCTTATAATAATATTCATACCAAAATGAGAACCTACAGCCAAATGACAATTTGTCAAACACTTGGCATGTAAACTAGAAGTGAAATATGAAAGCTACAGCCAATACAAATTTTGTGAAACATATTGTATGCAAGATCTAAGACTGCAACTTATAACTCCTTATTTGATTTAAGGCCAATACAATGTTGATAGAAACAAGTATAGCCAAGACTCTTGGCTGTACAAGTATACAACTCTGAAAATCTGAGTACAATGGCAGCAATAAACACTATTATATATGCTATGGATGAAGAAAAACATAAAGGAACCTGAATATATGAAGCCTGTTTCAAATCGATGTAGCAATGGCAGCCTCAATACAATGCAATGATGTCACTTCAAAGCTGAGTTGACCTCTATGTGAGCCGTCCCTGTCTTAGCCCAGCAACTCTCATACAAAATAAACCGCAGCCTTTTTAAGTCCCTTCAACCACTAGATTTCATTGGCATGCCTCTAGGAATGGTGCCCTCCAAGTGGATGAGGAAATCGATGCTCAATGAAGCCTCAATCAGCAAATTCGTGGTCTCTAATGGCACCAAGATGAGACTGAAAATTCATATCAGATCACTGTAACTTAATATCAGACCTCTATTCTATTTCCAAAATGCCTTATATGCAATAAATCGATGCAAGTGTGAGCCTCCAATGATCACTAGAAGTGAAATATGCAAATCGATGGTTTCCCAATCTGAAGTATTATGACTGAAAGTAATATCAGCAATATGCATAAATCGATTTCCTAAAATGCAAAATCGTCCTTCTCCAAATGAATGTAAAAAGCAATACAAAATCCTCCAATCTTCTACAAATGCAGTTGTAGATTATTTTCCAAAATGCTTCAACAAGATGATATGGAATCTATCTCCAAAACTTGGCCAAACGCCACAAAGTTTTCCAATGTAAGCACAAATTGAACTTCTGAGTGAAGCCCACAATTAACAATAATTCAGCTGATATTTTACAACCTCAAAATTGCATAACCAATGAGAGTTTTCATTCCCAATGGCTGGAAATGGCAGAAACCCTAGCTGGCTCCTTCACCAAACAAGTTCGTCAAATCAAATGTCAATTCCTGGATGATTAGAAGCTTAGCTTGATCTTCTTTTATACTTTTTCAATCCATCTTCAAGAAGCTTCTAGAAAATAATATTAAAATAATATAATATTTGCAGTTTACAAATATTAAAATATGACTTTATAATATAAAGTGCAAATATAACATTATAACATAACATTAAAATAATAATTATTATTAAAGTTACCTTTAATAATAATTAAACATTATATCTTAATAAAACTCCTTATTTCTCCAATTCAACTGAATCCAGGAAATGGAAACCATCAACTGCTGTTACACCCCGATTGTATAGCTACTATTGCATAGGATGTACATTGTAAATGTTAAATCTTTCTGTTGAATAAATTGAAATGTTCTTGTGATCAACTGAATGTGTCCTAAATAATTGTCTCATTATTTGATGCTTCTATTGATGTAATTCTTGAATGAAATTAGCATATTGAGTTATGGAATAACGTTGTTCTAACTTTCTACGATGCTTAATGTATATTACCTTGTTTTGAGCAAATGACTTCCGTTGTCATGTCATGATTTGCAGGAAACAGGTTCGTACCTCGAGACAGAGGAGAGATATCACTCGGGGAAGAACTTGGTCGAGTAAACAGTAATGGATACCAACTGGACATATACACAAACCTTATAACTGAGTAAGCTAAGTCATTGTTCTGGTTAAAGGTAAGTCATCCGTAGACTTCTCTAGTATGATTAGGAGTCGTGTCTTCTTATGAATGTGTAAACAAGTGATGCTTGCCAGTATAACCTTATAAGTGATAAGTTCTGGTTAGAAGTGGATATGTGTATTTGTACATATATGCATACGAATACGATATGTACAAGTACCCATAAGTACATTCATGTCGATACAAACGTATTAAGCAGATGGATATGCCATACGTGTCTGTCGATATAAATGTATTTATGGATACTTATACATGTAGTATATATATAAATATATATACAAGTATACGTACCCACAGCTAACGTGATGAATGAATTATATATATAGTAACGATATTTTGCCTCTGTATTTATACATATACATATATATACATTTACATGTTTTCATATAACATTGACTAACTCTCAGTATATCGACGTATAATGTAGATGTATATATATATACAAGTATAAAGAAGTATAATTATATATTTAATATTTTATTAAAACATAAATATAATATAGTTTATAAAAGTATACGATATTATTTAAATTACTAATTTAAATAATTATACAATTAAAAACTATATTATATAGATATTTTAATAGAATAAATTATATATAAATATACTTAATTAAAAGTTTTAAACACTTTTATAAAATGAGAATGTAAATCATAGAAGAGAATACTCCAAATCGCGAATTTCTCTAATGAATACGTTGAAATATTAAACTTCAAATCTGAGCTTGAGCAAATGCATCATAATTGTTTTGAAAACTTTATTAAAGTATTAAAGATTTACAAATTCGAAATAAGGAAGAAAAAAAGTGAAAATGTTTGAGGAAAATGAAAAACGCGCAGAGAAATCGCGCGACTAGGGCCAGGCGTCAGAAAATGGCCGATATATTTCATGCTTAGCAAACAAAATGAAATGTGGACGCCATTAGAGCAAGGAAAAAGTCTTAAATGAAAACTTGGCAAATAACCTAGCTGTAAAAACGCGCCAGAATGAGAGCTGTCACGTTTTTAACAATCTGAACAACTTCGAATTGAAATAAGCTTCATTGCTGTCAAAAATGGAGGTCGAAACCCTCACCTTATTGCAACACGTTTCTAGTTTGAAACATTCCTCAACTTGCTGGCAGTTCTGGCGCCATAGAAGATGGAAATCAGTTCAAACATCAATCATATAAATACCTGCGTTTGGCATTCATAATTTACACGAATTTACAATCAAGTTTTCCTAGAGCATTTTGTAGCTAAAGAGTGAATTTGCCTTAGTAAGGAAATTGTTAAGATTATTCTGTTAATGTGAAGAAATCTCCGAATAAGAGAGCAGTAGTCAAAAATTGCTAGTTTGAAGTATCTCTGAATAAGAGGGCAGTAATCAGGAATTGCTAGTTTGCTGTGTTGGGTAATTGTTTCAAGACTCAAGCTGAAATGTAATGTCCCCTTCTCGAACCTGACCTTTCCAGTGACCGTTGGCCTTTTTCTGGAAACCCGAAGGCTAGTCGGAAGGTAAAATTAGGGTTTCCTATTTTTAAGGATGTCCTTGCTCAGAGTTAGTGGATTCAATGGCGGATTTTTTCTGGGTTTTCAGAGAGCTTCGCAGTGGTATGTTCATCTCGGCTTTCTGAGCATCTTCAGGAATTTACTATTTTTAGTAAATTCTATTTCTGGCAGTTTTTCAGTTGGGTTCGGCTTGGTTGACTTCCTACTTCAGTTTGGTCAGTTGACTTGGTCATTATTGGCTTCAGGGCACAATTGGAGAGATAAGTTGATATATTTAATTAAAAGTCACGTTTTAATATTTTATTCGAACGTTGACCCCTTGGCCTAGTCTATTGACTTTATGTTGTTTTGAAAAGTGGTCTTTTTGAGGGTGGCGCCTCATTAAGGATTATTTTATATTTTATCCAAAGTCAAATCAAGATATAAGGTGGGCGCATTTATTAAAGTATTGAATTTATTTTAAAAGTGAATATTCAACTTGAAGGAAAAGGACGCCATCTTTGAGGAGATTAGGGTTTTTGACTTTGAGAGGAGTTTAGGGTTTCGAGAAGTCAACCTGAAATTATAAAAGGAAGACTTGGATCATCATTTGGGTATCTTTTATCTACAGGAATGTTATGCTGCCGGATTGGCTTTGGGATTGCTTCGAGGAATGAAGGCCTCCTAGCTTGGGCATTGCTTCTCGCTTGAAAGACAGCGACTAGTGGTGATTTAGTCTAGTTTGTGAGTTACATTTAGTTTATGCATTGTAATCAGCTTATCGCATGGTTAGATCTGATTTGCATATTAGTGGTTTTCAGCATTTTACATTATTTGTTATAGCAGATTCATGTTTTTATTCATAAATCAAAAAAGACAAAAGTATTGCATCTGGGTATTAACCCATTCCCCTTGTTAAGGCTAGGCGCCATCATTCTCTAATTTGCAGATTTTTTAGAGAAGTATTTAATTTAATAGAGCAGATCGCCTTCCTTCTTGCAGCCGTACCATTTGATTGCATTGGGTCTCGTGCATAATTAATTGTGGTTGTTTGGATCTGTTTCCTGTGTCTCATCTTAGGCGCCTCCATTGTTAGAGCTTATTGCATTTGGTTTCATGTTAATTGGGCAAGTTAAGAGAGAGATATGAGCAAAATAGTGAATTCCTTAGACTGCTGTTTTTAATTCAAGAGTGCAGATTTATCCAAAAATCAGAGTTGTAATTTTGAGCATTGAAAGGTCTATTGTTTTGGCTCTTCTAACCATACTAAGAAGAGATCTTTTGATGTAATGTTAAGCTCTCAAATTTCTATGATTTCAGCAGGCAGATGAACATCCTTTGTAAAACTGACAGTAGTACTGGCAGTCATTTCATTCTTGTTCAAATCTGATTGTAATTCTCAAATTCATTTAAGTTATTGTAACAGTTACAGCTCCGCCCTATGGTAGCTACTTTCCCAGCTTGGGTTAGCAAGCACATTCTGGGTGTCGAGTATTTCCAGTTTCAGCATTTATTTCAAGCATTTAATTCTATAATCACTCCGTCATATGGTCGCCCCTCACTCCGCCTTGGATTGGGTAGCACATACTTGATGTTGAGTTCCGTTCTGTATTTAGAGTAGAGATCCTCTGACCAATGCTCGCCATCATCGGTGCCATTCTGGTTAGAGTTGTTTTCTTGCACGTTTTGGTTTATTCTCTAACCTTAACGGGTGCTCTGCTTTGTAATTTGTAAATTGAAAAACGAAAAAATTTGGCTCGGAATATTTCATGAAAGCCATCTGGGTGAAGGCAAGAGAAGGAATTTCCTTCCAAATTTCTGGAAAGCTTAATCAGGCATGCTAAATTCTTACTTTTACATATTTTTCTGATATTCTAAAGTAAACTGATAAAACTCTGAATTATAGTCATGACTGAATAGGAAAGTGTGTGAATAACTGAATGACTTAAGATTGAATAAGAAAGAATAAAAAAGCTTCTTAAAAATGTGATAAGTTGTCTCTTGTATGTAGTCTTTTCATGGCTTTTGTTGTCATTGGTGTACGGTTTACATTAGTTAATGGAAAGCAATCTGCATAGTATTTAATGGCTCAATATAAGGAGCATATGCTTGTGTATAAGATAATAGTTACTAGGATTGAATCGAGAATATTTGCAAGTTATATACTACAACTAGATACAAACAACTTAGTCAAGTTATTGTATCCCTAGGATGTGTATATCCTGAATTAGGGCGTCAGTTGTAGTATCTTGTTTAAAAGATTCATCAGTACAGTAGCTAGGTTGTTGTAGGAAGTCTAGGGTACGGACTACCCCGATAGACCAACCTACGCGTAGAACTAAGATAGCCTCAAGTCAAGTTGAACCTGGCAAGTGAATGTGACATAGGACCTATGTTCTTCATTGAACGTAAACACTTTGGCCAAAGTAGTGTAAGGAACCATTTAGTTGTAGTACTACACTGTCAGATCACCGTGATTCCGAAATACAACCTAGTTTGTGATTTGCCGTTAGCACGAAAGCTAGTTTTGTAGAATCACAACACTATGTCCAGTTGGTAGTCATTAAAGGTTACCCAACCAATCTCTTCTTCGAAGGGAGGGCCGTTCATTGCAAAATGATCGTGCGGGGGACCGCATTATAAGTCCGTGGTTGGCGGAAAAACGCTCGAGTGATGTTTCTCCTCCACGAACACCCGACGGATGATCCAAGACTTGACAGGACGAACTCCTGGACCTTCTTACTTCTATTGGTGTCAAAAGCCTACGGGCTATGTATGTATAATTCTCTTCTTACTTTGTAATTTCATTTGGAATGAAATAGTTTAAAGATGCAAAAGATGTTTCTTATTTATGTTTTGAAAAGAAATTTTTTTTATCATAATGGTATTGTTCTTACTTTTGTGTCTGAATTGTAAAGTTTTAAATTTATCGCAGAATTGGGTCGTAACAACTGCCTAGATATCTGCCACAAAGAATCCCCTAACCATGCTCATTAGCCTACAAGGGTCAGAAAAAGGATAAACCATCCAAGAGCAACGTCAGGCTAAAAAGGGGACATTACACCTTCTTCATTTAAAGGTGGTAGTTCCATGGAAGGTATAATCTTTTGTGCCAAGACTTTCTTAAGGCATGGTACATGGAATACGTTATGTATTCTACTATTTTTAGGAAGCTCTAATTCATATGCAACTTCTCCAATTCGTTTGATCACCTTGTAAGGTCCATAGAATTGGGGCCTTAGCTTTTCAGCACCACTCTTCTTTAAAGATGACAGGTGGTATGGTTGTAGGCAAAGGTATACCAAATCTTCAACCTCAAATCTTCTCTCAACCCAGTGCTTATCTGCATAGATCTTCTGCTCGTTTTGTGCATGGTGCAAATTATCCTTATGGGATTTAAGGATGTCTTGGCATTCTTGGATCCATTCTTTGGCTTTTGGTGCTTTACTTTCTCCAAGGGCTAAGTCTAGAAAGGAGGTTGCCTCATATCCATATAATGCCTTAAATGGTGTCGTACCAATTGACATGTGATAGGTGTTATTGTAGCAATATTCCCCTAAATGAAGCCATTTGATCCATGTCCTTTGTTGTCCTACCACATGATTGTGTAAGTAACCTTCAACCCATTTATTCACAATTTCTGTTTGCCCATTTGTTTGTGGATGATAGCTTGTACTTGGTGCTAGTTCGATGCCCAATAGATTGAATAGTTTGGTCCAAAAGATACTTAGGAATCTACTATCACGATCACTTACTATGTTTTTAGGGAGTCCATGGAGTCTAAATATCTCTTTGAAGAATAGTTCGGCAACTTGGGGTGCTTTGTATTCAGAGAGATGGAAAAGAAATGAGCATATTTGGTCAATCGGTCTACAACAACGTAGATACGATGTTTACCATGGACTTTAGGGAGTCCAGTGATAAAGTTCACTGAGATACTTTCCCACTTTTGGTCGAGGATGGGTAAGGGTTGTAACAATCCAACAGGATAGGTATGTTTGGTCTTGTTTTGTTGGCATGTAGAGCATTCTTTCACAAATTGGAGAACATCATTCTTAAGGCCTTTCCAAGTGAATCTTTCCCTAAGTTGCTTGTAGGTCTTAAAGTATCCTGGGTGCACTACTATTGTGACCTTTTCACACATTGCCCCATTGCAAATGGGGACCCTTTGTTTTTTTGCTTTTTGGGTTTTTTGCCTTGGTATCGCAACTACTAATTACCATGTTTCTTTTACAATGAGGAGTTAAAGTTTTGAAGAGTCATCTGAGCCAAGTTGAGAATACAAGCCTGGAACAGTGCATACACATCGTCAAAGTGTTGTGAAGGTCCGAAGGACGAGGATCACCATTGCTTTCAGTCAATTCTAACACTTCCTATTTTTTAGGGATTTTTGCTTTTTTGCTTTTTCTATTTTTGACATTTTTGGACCAATCCGAGACGTCATATTTTTTAGGGATTTTGTTTTTTTCTATTTTCAGCAATTTCTATTTTTAGAAAGTGCCAAGGTCCCACAAGTCATGAAGTCAACATTTCCATCTTTAGAATAAAAAATTCAGGCCTCCGGAAGCAAAAATCATGAAAATCAAGTAAAAATCACATGGCGAGATGATCTAGAAAAAGACAAGATATTCAGCATGAAATTCATGATGACCAAAAGTAGAAAATGGCATAAGTTTGAAGAAATTCGTCCAAAGATAATGTCTGAAGAACCTCCAAGTCCGCCATGGAGATGGCAGAAGCAATGTCCAAGGCAATGAGAAGTCTGCCCTAGCTCCAAGATGAAATGGCAAAGCACAAGTCAAGTCCGCCCATGAGGAGATGTCAAAGATGAAGTCAAGTGCGCCTAGAGAAGAAGGAGTAATGTCAAGGAAGTCTGCCATGCCTTGGTCAAGATGGAGACAAAGTCCGCCATGCCAAAAGCAAACATGGAAAGGAAATCTTGAAGTCAGCCCACGAGGAAAGAATATGGCAAAAGCATTAGGAAGTCCGCCTAGAACTTGTCCAAGACACTCCAAAGTCCGCCATAACAAAAATGAGGAATGGAAAGCATCAAGAGAAGTCCGCCCAACCTATGGCAAGAACATCTTGAAGTCCGCCCAGCCTAACATGAAGATGGCTTAACATTCATGAAGTCTGCCAAGTGTTAGTCAAGTCACCTAGAAAGTTCGCCATGCTAAAGGAGAACATGCCAAGCAAAGGATAAAGTCCGCCCACACCAAAGATGAAGGGAAAAGAGGCTTCAAAGTCCGCCTTGGCCAAAAGAAAGATGTCCAAAGCAGCTCAAAATCCAC
Source organism: Sequoia sempervirens (assembly GCA_007258455.2). Classification (NCBI taxonomy): domain Eukaryota; kingdom Viridiplantae; phylum Streptophyta; class Pinopsida; order Cupressales; family Cupressaceae; genus Sequoia; species Sequoia sempervirens. The sequence continues at coordinate 75,400 of VDFB02280026.1, read as the reverse complement.
CTTACCTCTAACAAAGAATGTCCAAAACCACATAAAGTCCAACCTTGGCATAAGGAGTGGATGGCGAGACCAAAGTGAAGTCCGCCCAAGGAGAAAAATTCAGAAAATTTACTAAGTGTTGGAAGGAAAACAAGAGGAATAAAGAGGAAAAGTAAAGAGGAAGTGAATAAAATCCTTGTCCAAGGATGGAATTTGTCCTACATAGCACAAGCCAAATTCAAAATTGAAGACAAATCCATAGGCAAAGTTCATCCGAAACCTTGGCTAAATGTTGAATAGTCCACATGGAGGTATTACAAAATAAAATTGAATAGCCAAAATTTGGCTAAGTATGGGAAATTCTTCACAAAGGAAGTTCCCATTTCTTCCATTGTGGCAAAAGCACAGGGGAATTCCTCTCCGAATTCAAGGCACTTGAAGGAATTTCAAAGCAATCCGAAAAGAAAGACTTAATAACTTCAAGTCTAAACATGTGCTCCAAGGCGAGACTTACAATACAAGGGAGAAGAAGAAATCAAATTCTCAAAGCGAATCCAAGATCAAAGCTAGGAAGAAACAAGCACCAAGGACAGAGTAATCGGCAAAGAAAAATATTCTAAGGCAAGCACATGGAATAGGACCAAAGTGGCGCCTCGACCAATCAAATTGTTCCAAGTCAGCACGTCCAGATTCAATGAACCTGACACTCCACCATGCAACAACTTTCTATTTTATTGTTGGTTCATATTTAGCAGAAGGACAAGTGTCCCTGAATGTAATTTTCTTATTGGTCGAGAAAGGAGTTAGTTGTGACCAACCCCAATTAGGGTTTTAATTTAATCTTAGTAGTTGATCCTAAATCAATCTTGGTCATTGAATTGTAATCGAAGAGCCTATAAATTGAGCTCACCCCTCATTTGTAAAGTGTGAAGAGAGTAGTATGAGATTGTCGCATATAGCTACTTCTGATAATAAAAGCTCTTATGCATTATTTGCTCTGAATCCCTTTTATTGTCAAGTGGTTTGCAAGGTTGCATACCTCCTTCAACAATAGATTAGAATTAGAATAGAATTTGATTTGAATGCATGTTAGATGAGTGCAAGATTTGATAGTATTGATTTATGGTGAAACTTTGCTCATACTTTCTTTGAATAGATGATTTTTATTCAATGTGTAAAGTTAGCCTGAGCTTATAATTGTGGATGCTTAACTTCTATCTGGATAAATATTGTTTGATTTGATGGTAGTTATTCATGACGTGAAAATCATAAGCACACCCCTTAGAAGATTGCACCCACTTTGTGTAGTTGACCTCAGTATGGCGAAGCAAAGCGTGGTTACCAGTTTCACCTAATCTTTACCATCTCTTGAATTCTCAGGAGTAGATTAGAACTTCTAAACCCTTATCTCCTTTTCAGTTTGCTTGAAGTCCATGATCCAAGACCCAAACAATAGAGCTTCATTGTTTAAACCTTCATTGTGAATTGAACGAGCCTAGCATAAGTTCCTTTGTGTACTACCAGCATATCACAATGCCCATTGAGCTTATCCACACATCAAGACCTGACAAAAGAAACCTTGGAATCGCCATATGATCTCACAATCTTAGCATACCCGATGGTTTTTCAAGAGAGGATAGAGTGTCTTTGGACATTTTATTTTGTGTGTTCGGTGGATGATAAAACGTACACCAACAGCTACCAATGGGGTCTCATGCATGGCTTTTAAGATTTTCTCCCTTAGTTTAGACTCGGGTACTAGGTAGACTCTATCTTTGTAATAGATGATGTTGTCAACCACCTTATATTGACCATCTTGCACCTCCCCCTCCAATAGTTTGCTTGCAAAGGCATTCTTTACATACTCTTCTAGTAGTTGTGTCTTCCAATCGGTGGAGACTTCGAATAATGAGCAAAGGGAAGGTTTTCGAGATAGGGCATCTGCCACTATGTTTCTTTTCCCCTTAATGTATTCAATATCAAAGTCATAAGCTTGGATTTTGCTAATCCACTTTTGTTGCCGCTCGTTGAGATCCTTTTGCTCCAAAAAATACTTAAGGCTATTGTGATCTGTCCTTGCAACAAATTTACCACACACCAAGTATTGTCTAAACTTAGCTAATGCATGCATTATAGCAAGCATTTCCTTGTCATATGTGGAGTATACTCTTTCATTATCCTTCAACTTTCTACTTTCACAAGCAATGGGATGTCTATTTTGTATTAGCACCGCTACAAACCCTCCTCCTAATGCATCACATTCTAGCACAAATGGTTGGTTGAAATTTGGTAGGGCAAGGACTAGGCAACTACTCATGCTTTCCTTCAACTTGTCAAATGCTTGTTGTGTATTATCGGACCATTTAAAAGCTCCTTTCTTTGTGAGGCTTGTTAAGGGAGCCCCAAGTTGAGAGAATCCCTTCACAAATCTTCTATAATAGCTACATAGCCATAGAAGCCACGCAATTCGGTGAGGGTCTTAGGTGGGGGCCAATCTAAGATGGCTTGGATCTTTTCTTGATGTACTTACACTCCCTTGGCACTAATGATGTGCCCCAAGTATAATATTTCAATCATTCCAAATCCGCACTTAGAGATCTTGGCATATAAGGACTGGGCTTCCATGATTCCCAACACTTCATCTAAATGTTTTAAGTGATCTTCCCATGTTTTTCTATAAACAAGTATATCATCAAAGAACACTAGCAAGAATTTTCGTAGTTGCCTCCTGAAAATGTGGTTCATACAAGATTGAAAGGTTGTCGGCACATTGGTTAAACCAAAAGGCATAACCAAGAATTCATAATGACCATAGTGACAACGAAAGGCTGTTTTATATACATCTTCTTCTCTTACCCTTATTTGATGGTACCCCGAACGCAAGTCAATCTTGGAAAAGTATACGACACCATGAAGTTCATCTATTAGTTCATCAATCCGGGGTATGGGATAACAATTCTTTGTCATCTTATTAAGTGCTCTATAGTCCACACACACTCGGAAGGTTTCATCTTTCTTCACTAAAACCACAAAAGACGCCAATGGGCTAGAACTAGGTCTTATATGACCTTTTTCTAGTAGTTATTTGATGCACTTCTCTATTGCATCCTTAAATCTTTTGGGGTCCCTATATGGGGTGGTGATAACTGGTTTGGCACCTTCTTTCAATTCAATTATATGTTCAAATCCTCTATGAGGGGGCCTTCCTGGTGGTAGGTCTCCAAAAATAAGGCTATGTTTGTCCAAAATAGTTTGTACATCACCCTGGTGTTGTTTAGATTTGTTGCTTGATGATTCGGGGATGACAAGGCATTGTGCAGCCCAAGCTATGTCTCCATGCCTAAGTATACCTTCCATCTTCTTGGTGGAAACAACTTAGGGGGCTCCATCAGATAATCCCTTAAATACCACCTTCTTACCATCCACTTTGAATTTAAACTCCATGGTTTGAAAACTTTGTGAATATTTGCCAATGGACATCATCCATTGGATTCCAAGTATTGCGTTTGTCTCACCCAAGTCCACAACATAAAAGTCATCAATGATAGTGTAGCCACCAATGGTAATCTTTAATTTGGGTACCTTGGTTCAACATGATATTTGGTAACCATCAGCTACCTTCACGCTAAATCCTTCATGCTCAATTGTTGGGAGACCTCTCTTAGCTATTAATGTGGAATCAATAAAGTTGTGGGTGGCTCCATTGTCGATTAGTACTGTTATCATTTGCCCTTGTAATACCCCATGAACTCTAAAGGAATTGAATCTTGGGGTTCCTATCATGGTGGCAATTATGCTATCCTTCCTTTTCTCTTCTCCCTTTGGTGGTTCTTCTTCCTCATTGTGTTCACTACTTACATCAAATTTGTCTTCTTCATCACTATCGGGTATGATTTCTATGTACTGAACCTTTCCTTTTCCCATGCATCTATGTCCTAGGCCCCAATGTTCTCTACACCTATAGCAAAGTCCCTTTCTCCTTAACTCCTCTCTAGTTGCTTCATTCGTTTTTTGTCTTGGCCACGCCCTTGAATTTGGTTGTCTTTTGTTGGTATTTGGTTTGTCCCATTGGAATGAGGGGCCTTTAGATACAATCTAGTTCTTTGTAGTGCTAGAATCCATATCTCTAGCCTTATGGCTTCTTGAAGTGTAGTAGGGTTGAGGGCTTTGACCCAACCCCTTAAAGGATCCATTAGGCCATCCATGAATAGGACAACCAAACTTCTTTGGGAGATGTCGGTGACCAATACCGAAAGCCTTTGGAAGTTTGCAATATATTCATCTACACTCCCATCTTGTTTTAATTGTGCCAACTCCTTGAAGTGGAATTCAAGGTCCTTGTCAAATCTTTCAATGAGCTTTTCCATGAACTCTACATATGAAGTGATTTGATCATGGCCTAGAGTAACCATGCCATGGTACCACCATTTGTGTGCCGCTCCGTCCAGATGTAAGGTGGCATACTTGATTGCTTCATCCTCTAGCATGGGGTTGAGTTGAAAATATGTGTCCACCTTTTGGACCCATGATATTGTCGTGATCCTTCTGGAACCGTCGAAATAAGGTAAATCAAGCTTACCAATTTACCTCCTTAATTCATTGTGATGATCTCTATTTCCCCTATTTGGTAAATGTCTCATTCTTAGGTCCATATAGTCCTTTAAGGACATATCTACCTGCAATCCTCTGTCCCTTCAATCTTGGTGGAATTGTTCTTGTAGTTCTACCAATGCTGGCTCATGGCTTGTTTGTAGATCAATTCTAGGTTGAAAGGTAGGGATCATAGGCCTAGAATTTGTTGTGGGGACATGACGACTCGGTGTTCTATTATTGCTTGAATTCTCTTCACTTCCCCTACTATTGCCATCTTGATTGTTCTTGTGGTTGGTCAACATGTTTCGTGCTAATGCGTCAAGCATTTGTCCCATCTGTCTTTGGCTAGCCATAAATTCATTCCACTGTTCTTTGCTCATCATATTGCTTTTTGTTTTGCTAGACTCGGGACTGTTGTGGATGCCTAAGACGTCAGATGTTGTCCTTCCTTCAGGAGCTTAGGGTGGTTCCCAAAATTTCTTTATTCCTCTATTATAATATAGTGTTTCTCTTTCACGCATACACCCTCACAGGCTGGCAGGTTTGACCTGCTCTAATACCACTTGTGATATCCCTTCAAGATATTCAAAACTTATGTTTAAGACCAATAGCAAAATAATGGTACTCCTTGAACACAATTCAGATTAATGCACTTGATTAAATAGTTATGATAGTGACAAAGATATGAATAGGACTGATCAAAATATAGACTGATATGTATATATAATCTGCAGCTACAGTTGATATAGATTTGACACCATAAGATGTAATGCTGTTTCTGAGTTTTATTCAATTATTGCATGCATATACAGTTTGTATGGCTGGTGCCTTCTTATTTCGCTATTTCTGATATTATCAACCTCTAATATCATGCGATTTGATTATAGGCTGGGTGTCTGATTTCTGTGATTTACTATGCAGCCAATTGGGTGACTGATTGCCCCTTTGGAGCGATCTGGATCTGCCCTTATGGATAAGAATACTTCAGACTCATTTGATGCCTTCTTGCTGGCTGACCACAAACTACTTATATCTTCAATCACCAAGTGATGCATCCCTTCAAGTTTCACATAGTCTCACTATATAGGAAAGTCACGTCCTTTAAAATATTAATCTCTAATGTAGGTCGGCCCTCATATAATGAGCTGATTTCTTAAAGCAAGTTGGCCTTGACAATTAATGATGCTATTTTTATACAAGTCGGCCTATTATTGATGTCAAATTGCCACCCTTGGGTAATATCAATTACTTTATACTTATTTTATTATTCTGTAGGATTCTTCTAAGCGATTTAAGGGGGAATATTACACATATACTGTCAATTTAACTATAGTTTCCAAAGATTTTCAATTGATATTTCTAACTAATGCAATTATTTCCATCAAGAATACTTGAATTTTAAATTTTGATTCAGCTTATTATTCACTTTTGAATTATCAGACAACTAACCACCACTAGTTTTGATTATTATTGAAAAAAACATCGAAATCCATGTTGTTACTGTAAAACGATCTTAGATAGTTCATCACTGGATCCCTTTTAATTTGCACGTTATTGTCCACCAAATTTCCATTGATTCAAAATCAAGTGATATAGTATATCATTTTGGCATTGACACATTTCCACTTGTTATCTACCAATATGGCATTTATCAAAATTTACATATAATTATTTGTCAGTGTGACATTGATTGATCATGTCAGTTTGATATAGTTTGTAATTTGGTCAACTAGCCACCAAGAATTTGTTTGTGTTTATTGCCCTCACTCTAGTCTTTGCATGCTCTCACCTTGCCCACATCAAGATCTTAGTGATCAAGAAGAGCTAAGATTTGAAATGATTTTGAAAATTTGGTGAGTTCCAAATAACACTTGTGTCAGGGACATTATATATAGGCTCTTCTAAAGCTTAGAAATCCCTTAGAAATTGATATAGTAGCCTCTGAATATGCACTTGGAACAGTGTTCAAGCAACACAAGCATCCAGTTGCCTACCATAGTGAGACTTTTTCTAATATAGTAACCAAATATATACATATGACAAGGCATTGTTATTAAAGTATTATTGTAATATTTAATGGTCATCTTAGTTGTTAGTTAGTCGTTAGTTAGCTTTTAGTTAACTTAGTTTGCTTCAGTTAGTTTTTAGTAACTTTTTGTTTATTGTTAATGTTTGCTTTAGTTCATGACTGTTTCTTTTTAGAAACATCGTTGAAATATTCCCCTTACTTTTTTCCCCAAAATTAGACACACAAACCAGCATCAAACCACTGATTAGCGTTAGCTCCAAATGCAAATCAGCATGGAAAGTAACTCTAACCAAGAATGTTCACCAAGATCCCAATGTGGGCAAGGTGATAGCATATAGTCAAAGGATCATTAGGTATAAACTGAACTGAAATTACAATTCATCTGTTGATGCAGGCATCCACAAGCAGTGGGAATACTCCACTTATTCAGTGGGTGAGATTATTACATTATTAAGGGGCAAGCCAACCATTAAATCCTCTCTTCCACTTATTTCGTGGGGGGAAAACAGTCCACACAACCACTTATTTTGTGGGGGGAATTTACAAACAAAAAAGATGTTTATTCGAAAACTCAACCACTCAATTGTGGGAGTGTAATCAAGTATAAATTGCAGCAATAAAATGAAATAGCCGTTAGTACTACTAACTAGCTTTACAATGAATAGAAATAGCTACAAATAAGAGAGATATGCTTCCAGAATGTTCTTTATCCACACTGGCGGTAAACCATTCAGGGGTACTTAATGCGAGAATTAAGAAATGATTGCAGCAATAAAGGACTGGAACAGTACTCCTGTTTACAATCTTACAATATAGAAGGAGAGCTGCAAATTACATGAATATTACAATGTTTTTCAAAGCACCAAGATACCGAATGATTCCATGATAAATATTAACAATTATTGATGAAGAAAGGACTGGAAATTCAAACTGAAACAAGTCTGATGTAAATCTGCAATTCTGCAAATGAATAACCAGCAACTATAAGAATCAATTAAATGCTCATAACTTCACCAAAATACCTCTGAATGGTGTGAAACGAAGTGCAATGAACCTCTGGAGGATAGGCGCCCATGACAAGATGAAGAAACAGCCTCAAAAGTCATCCATTAATTTATGGCACAATTCCCAATGTTCTCCAAATGGTATGGCTCTTGAGAAGGGCGATTTAGTAATATAAAATCAAAGACTTGGAAATAAATTCCAATCTCTTGTGGAAGGCGTCACCTTGGGTCTAGAAACACTTTGCAAACATACCCAGAATGATATATAATTTGCTCAAAAAGTTGTTAATAAAAAACACTTTCAGCTGTAGCAATATCAGCAACACCAAAACTGAGAAAAACTCCAAAATCTTCAACAATTGAGCTCCATCTACTAGTCTGAATGAGAAGCAGCAATAACCAAAACTGAGAAAAACTCCAAAATCTTCAACAATTGAGCTCCATCTGCTAGTCTGAATGAGAAGCAGCAATAAAAACCAATTAGGTGTTGTCTCTCAAACACGAAATTGATTGGAATATAGGAGGTAAGCATCCCTCGAAGAAATAATCACAATGTCATTTCGACAGCATAACTTTAGCAATTAACAATGGATGCCAAATGCTGGAGCAAAGCTTCATATTTAAAGAGAAAGAGATGACTCATCAATTTCCCCTCATGGTACGCCAAAAGTCACATTTGAAACTTTTCAAATTACCAAAAGTTATTAATTCCTCCTCAAGATGGCGTCCATTTCATGGCAATTAAAACTTCATTAAATATTTAATTTTTCCTTTATGAGGGCGTCCCCCTTCAAGTCCACCTTTTAAACACAACTTGAAGTTATCATCCTAGCCCAAGGGGGTCAACAAAGAAACATAACATTAATTGCTTTGTATTAAATAATTGCCATCAAAACTGCATTTTGGAAGCTATACCAAAAATACCAATTGCTCCAACAAGAAAGAACAATTGAAGTACTGCCAACAGGACCACTACTCAACATAGTATTTACTAAAAATAGTAAACACCAAGAAATGCCACAGAACCTCCAAACAAAGGAAACCCTAATTTCACTTCTGATCAACCTACGAATTTCCGGAAATAGGCTATCAGTCAAAGAAGAGCGTATGGCTAAAATGGGGACATTATATAGGCTCTTCTAAAGCTTAGAAAGCCCTTAGAAATTGATATAGTAGCCTCTGAATATGCACTTGGAGCAGTGCTCAAGCAACACAAGCATCCAGTTGCCTTACCATAGTGAGACTTTTTATAATATAGTAACCAAATATATACATATGACAAGGCATTGTTATTAAAGTATTATTGTAATATTTAATGGTCATCTTAGTTGTTAGTTAGTCGTTAGTTAGCTTTTAGTTAACTTAGTTTGCTTCAGTTAGTTTTTAGTAACTTTTTGTTTATTGTTTTTGTTTGCTTTAGTTCACGACTGTTTCTTTTTAGAAACATCGTCTTCCAATTCTTTATATAAGGAGTATTTCTCTCCTAGTTTTAATAAAAAACAACGAATATTGAATATCATTTAATTGCCATTTCATGGTATCAGAGCATAGGCTCATTTTTGGCAAATTTTTTGAGCAATAAAAATTTGTGTTGTCCTAAGAATTTTTTCAAAAAAAATTTAGAAGTCTTTGTCTGATTTTTTAATAAAAATCGTGAACAATCATACTAATTAAAAAATTGCAGATTTTTTTATTAGCTAAAAGGCGAGGGCTTTTTTGGCGAACGTTTGTTATAAAATTTGTGAAGATTTTTTAGTTCGATTTTTTTTTTAAATAAAAAATTGTTGGTTTGCCGAAGAAAATCGAGGGTATTTTTTCTTGATTTTTGCGACTTCTTTCTGGCAAAGGAAAACGCGGATGTCTTTTTCAAGGAATTTCATGAGCGATTTGTCTGAAAATCACACAATTTTATGCTGAAAAAATCGGAGGTCTTATGAAGGAAAAATCGCAGCTAACTTTTGATGGAAAATTGTGAGTTTCACATTTGAGAAAAATGTGGGTTTTTTGAAGGAGCTGCAAACAAGTTTCAAGGGTTTTCTGGAAAAACAATTCACGGGTTTTCTACAGTTCGTGGGCATGCGACTCCTCAAAGAATTCGCGCCTATAAAAATCGCGGTTTGCTGGGTTTTTCACACGATTTGCAACTTGTGCGACGTCTAGTGCTGAGTTTTTTCATGCGATTTTTGCTGGTGTTCTACGAAAATTTGTGGGTTTTGTTGTTCGCAATGCCAGAGTTTTCATCAAAAAAAATTGCAGTCAGTTGTTTTGACGGTTTTCTAAAAAATCGTGTGCTTGTTTGGTGACTAGGGTTTATGCTAGGGTTTCTAAGGATTTTTCTGCCATGCCCTAAAGAATTTTGAGCTTTTTAGCTTTTTTTTTTTTGAAAAAAAAATCGTGAATCTTAGTTTTTTAGCATTTTTTTGTCTAAAAAAAAATCGTGAAGTTGTTGGATATTAGACGGGCTTGCAATATCTCAAAAGTGCAATGCCTAAAGTTTTTTGAAGATTTTTTTTTGGAAAAAAAATTGTGCCAATTATGATGCCTAGGGTTTTTGGATGAAGTTTGATATTTTCTCAATTTTTTGACAAAATCGTGGATTTTTGAGCCTTTGTTTGACAATTTTTTAAAAATCGTGGGAGTTGTGCCAAGTGATTGCCTTAAGATCCATGCCATCTGATTGCTGAATTTTACCTCGTTTTTCATGCCTTTGGAAAACGGGAGGGATGGCCTCTTTGACCAACATCATGTTGGAAGGTAGCCAGAGGTTCAATGGTAAAAACTACAACACGTGGAAGCAAAGGATGCTCACCATCTTTGAGTACTAGTGTTTGGATTCAATTGTTCTAGGTATAGAAGCTCATCCCGTAGTTGTAGAAAAGGACCAGGACAAGTATGATGGAAGTAATCGAGAGGCAATTATGCTTCTCAAGTTGTCCATCACCGATGAGATGTTACCAAAATTACCATTTGGTAAGTCTGTTGTGGTGATCTGGGAACATTTGAAGGATCTTCATGAAACCTCAAAAAAGGTCAAGATGTTCTTCCTAAAGAATATGTTGTTTTCCATTATGATGGATGACAAAGTGTCTTTGCAAGATCACCTGATGAAGATCAAAGACATTCGCGATCAATTGGAGGCCATTGGTCGCAAGATGGAAGAGGAGGATATGGTGGTGATTATGCTAAAAAGCTTGCCACAATCCTACAAGCACTTCATCAAAACTCTCAACATTACCTCCACCAATTTTGACCTAAAGTTTGATGTGTTGTGCAACAGGATGGGTGGAAGAAGCAATTTGGGAGCAACAGCGACACTCCCAGTGTTGAACAAGCATTTACTGCTAAACATGGAAAAGGCAAGTCCACTCAACAGAAAGGACAAGGCAAATAGGAGGAGACCTCCAAGAAGTCTTTCACATGCCATTATTATAGTAAGGTTGGTCATATGCAAAGGCACTGTAGGAAGCGGTTGGCTGATCAGAAGTCCAACCAAGAATGGTATCAATAAAAGGCTCATGTTGCAAAGCATACTGAGCAGAAGGAGTCTGCCTTTTACGCATTCGTGGCCAGAAGACCATCAGATTATGGGTAGACTTAGTTTAGTTAGTAGAATGACCATTAGGGAGGGTATTCAAGTATTATTGTAATATTTAATGGTCATCTTAGTTGTTAGTTAGTCGCTAGTTTTCAATTAACTTAGTTTGCTTCAATTAGGTTTTCATAACTTTTTGTTTGCTTTAGTTCACGACTATTTCTTTTTAGAAACATCATCTTGTAATTCTTTATAGGAGTATTACACTCCTTGTTTTAATAAAAGAATAACGAATATTGAATATCATTCAATTACCATTTCAATTGTATGCCATTGTTCAAGCTTACAAACAATGGAAACAATATACTTTGGAAAAGGAGACTCTCATTCACACAGACAACAAACCTTTCCAAATTTATGCAAACGAAAGTTGCAAAATGATAGGCAACAAAGGTGGCCCACATTCCTATAGCAATTTCACCTCAATATTCATTGCAAGAAGGGAAGCAATAACAAAGTTGTAGATTGCATAACAAAGCTACAATTGCACATTGCATAGTTCTACAAGGCATTGTCCATTTGACATATGCCTTGGATACCATCCATTGGCTCCCATTGATGTAACCTTGCCTATGTGTTCAATGAGGCATCATTGCATGTTGAGAAGGGCATAGATAGATCATCAAATAAAAATATAGCTTAAGTCATTCTCAAGTTATGAATGATTATTGATAAAAAAATAGGAAATGGTCTAGAACTAATAAAAATACCAAGGAGAAATAAATGAAACAAATCCTCACAAGTATACACTTCTCTAGCAATCAACCTTCGCCTACCAAGAAGCATAGAAATGGGCTTGTGGGTCCCACATGTGTTGACTTAGTGAAAAGGGGTCATTAAAAGTTCACCCTTCCTAAAATTTCTTACCCATAAGTAATGTGACACCGGATATTCAAGTATCTCTAGCCCCTCCCAAGTAGTACCCTCCATGGCTAGGTTCCTCCAACAAACTACATTCTCCATGATCGTTATGTTCCTAAATTTCTTCTCCTATGTGTTAATAAAGGCACCTCGAAACAATACAAGGTTCCCATCATCATCATCATCATAGGATGGTAGACCAATTGATAGGACAACATGTTGTCCAAGTGCCCTTTCAAGGCAAGACACATGGAAAAAATTGTCAATCTAACTAGCTAATAACAATTCAAACTACTAGGCCACCTCACCATCTCTCCTCAATACTTTATATGGCCCATAGAAGCAAACATGTGCTTTTTTTACCACTTTGTATCATGTTATTCTATCTGTAAGGTTGAAAGTATAAAGAAACATAGCTCCCCTAAAATGATCTCTCAATGCAGTGTCAATCTACAAAAAAAATGTGCTGATTTTGTGCCTTCTGCAAATGATTTCTAAGTAACTACAAAATGTCTCTACTATGCTCCACACAATCACCAACTATTGGTACATGGTTGTCAGTGAACACCACATCAATGAAAGTAGGTGCACCACATCCATATAGTGTAATAAATAGTGTAATGTTAATGGACATGTTGTAAGTGGTATTATAACAATTCCTTCCAAGGTGCAACCACTTAACCCATGATTTTTGTTGATCTACAATGTAATTCCTTAAGTACTCTCCAATCCATTTATTAACTATCTTTGTCTATCCATCCATCTTGGGGTGATAATGGGTACAAGGAGTGAGCTCAATGCTAGTCAAATGAAATATCTATTGCCAAAAGGATCTTATGAATTTGGTGTCTCTATCGCTAACAATGGTCTTGGGTAAACCATGTAGTCGAAAAACCTTTCGAAAATATAGGTCAGCTACCTATAGTGCTCAAAACTCAACAACAATGGCAGACAAATGGGCATATTTAGTAAATTGATCCACTACAACAAAAATATAGTCCTTGTCAATCATTTTAGGAGGACCTATGATAAAAATCCATGGATATATTTTCCCATTTCTGGTTGCAAATGGACAAGAGTCGTAGTAAACCTGTTGCAAAAGTGTACTTTGCTTTATTTTGTTGGCATGTACTGCACTCTCTAACATGGCTAAGAACATTCTCCTTGAGGCCCTTCTAGAAAAACCTCTCTTAACTGCCTATACATTTTGTAGAAACCTGGATGGTAAGCTATGGGTGCATCATGGAAAACCCTTGTTATTTACACAATCGTTTTAGACTTGGGTACAAGGAGTATTCTGTTATATCTTATATAGTATAAGGCCATCTACCACAACATACTTCTCATCCTTCACATTCCCATCCAAAACACTAATAGCAGAAGCATTCTTGGCATATTCAGTAAAGATAGAAGCCTTCCAATAAGCAACAATAGAAGAAATGGCATGAAAGTAGGAATACGGGAAAGAACTTCAGCAAGCACATTCCTTTTACCATAGACATTATATATCCACAGTCTATCGTGTAATGTCCCCTTCTAGTTAGACTTTTTCACATCAGCATGATTAGCCTATCAGTGGCCCTCGTAGGCTAATAGGAGTGGTTAGAGGGTCCTTGAGGCAGTCAGTTAGTCAGTGGATGGCTTCTTTTGGATTCACTGGTTTAATGGGGGTTTCCTATATTCTTTTGAATGTTGGAAAAACCTAATGTTGGAAAACATAATGTGTTATCCGGATGTTCGAAAACATATATTTGCACTTTATGAATTATAAGTTATATTTTAATATTATTATAAAATGCAAATAAAATAATAATTATTAATGATTTATTAGAAGATTCTTGATGGGCCGACCTCAAGAGAAGAAAAGTATATTAAGAGGGAGGGACTTTGCTTCTAATCATCTAGGATATTTTGATACTTGACTTTGATACACTTTGTTGGGGAGAAGCCTTGGGTTTCTGTGGTCTACATTGGAGGTCTTTGGGAACGAATAATCCCATTGATTTGCATAACTGAGGTAGTGAAACTATCTACTGAAGGGCTGCAGCTGTTGGAGGAGATATTTTAGTCTTCTCACTATTACAAATTTAGTGGCCAAGGCCCAAATTTGTGGAGATTCGATTGGAGCATAATTGCAGATTGAAATCACATCATTTATCATCATTTGGGACGGATTTGGCATGCTATATACATTCTGATATTTTTATTACAGTCATGATGGCGGCTAGCTAGGAGCCACAATTTTGCTCATGGTGGACTCTTCTTGCATCGATTGCTTATGGGTATTTGGGTGCTCTACTTTGTGAAACTTGGCAATGATAATTGGTGAAAGAAACTGGGGTTTCCTGCTGTTTATAATTTATTTCTGAAGATCTGATATCAGAACAGGGGCGGCTCATGATTGGGTCTGATTTGGAAAAAAGAAGTCTGCCTCCATTGCATTTGAAGTTGCCACATCTTCATTAAGCTTGGGCGAACTTTATTCCAGGTTCTTGCATCTTGTTCAGTCTATTTTGCATTGATAAATCGATTTGCATTTAGGTGTTTCTGTAGATGATCATTTTATCAGATTTTGCCATTGTAATGAGCATTCATTTGTAAGCCAAGAGTTTTGGCAAATCATACCAGCATTGTACTTAAGTTATCTATCAAAAAGGAGTAATAAGTCGCATGCCAATTGTTTGATGTAATGTACATATTTATATTGTTCGTGATTAGCATCATAGTTTACATGCCAAGTGTTTGACAAAATGTCAATTGACTGTAGATGCACATTTTTCATGTAGAAATCATTTATATGCATTTGAAAAGACAAAAAGGAGTTGCATTTGCATTTAGTTCTTTGCTTAGATATCTTAGAAGTCATTTGAAAGCATATTTGAAACCATTCCAAGCAAGCAAAGCAAACTGAAAACACAGAAACAGCAAATAAGGGGGTTGTATGAGAAGTGTTTGACAATATTCCTTGAGGCCTTAATCAGCAAATTAGGGTCAGATATTGCAAGGAATATTACAGTGGTTTCAGAAGTGTGAACATTGCCATTTTAGTCTATCCCTCTCCTTTAGGTGAAAAACCCTAGAAGTGTTACCATAGCAACCAAAATCTTTGTTCTCATTTTGGTGAACCTGACGATATTCCTTGAAGGAAAAAATCACAATAGAACTAGCAAGGGATATTACAGTGGTATTAGAGCTTTGATCCTGCCATCCTAGAGTTTCATGCAGCCACAAGAAGTTGGGCCACACAGATATTATACCCATCAAAGAGCAATACAACAAAGAAATCAGATTGTTAATATACAACAGGCCAAAATGGGAGACAAAGAACATGGCAGTCCACCTAGAAATGGAGAAAGGAATGGGGGACATAATGAGGATCAAGATGACCGTCAGCGTTTTAGACGCTTGGCAGCTGGCCAAGAACAGGTTGCAATTGTTGTACAGGCACTTATGACACAGTTACAACAAATGAACACTCAAGGGAGACAAAACCGTGATCTTGATGATAATAGGAGTGTGGTTGAAACACCTAGAGCACAACGAGCACACTCTCGTACTGCAGATTGACCTACACGTCCTACTTTCTTGAGAAATGAAGGGGAAGAGGAAAATGTGGAAGAAGAAGGTGAGGCAACATTTGCTGATAATCTTATGGCAGCAAACAATGAATGGGAATTGTTGACACCGAAGGTTAGGGAGTGCATCAACTTTGACAGGTGTTTAAGTCAAAGAAGAGAGCATTACAGAGAAAGACAAAATCGGAGACCAAGGGGCCAAAACAAAGAACTCAAACAGGCTACTAGCAAACTCACATTGCCTACCTTTGATGGCAATGGGAAGATGACAGCTCAATCATGGGTACACAAGTTAGATACATTCTTGAAACTTTGACCCATGACAGAGGAAGATGCAATTAAATATGCCACTTTACATTTGGAGGGGGTAGCACATGAATGGTGGTATCATGGGATGGTCACACTACAACATAGCAGCATTACTTCATATCAGGAGTTCGTTGACAGGGTAGTTGAGCATTTCGATAAGAAGGATCCAGAGACATACTTTTGAGACTTGGCTCAGCTCAAACAGGTTGGTAGTTTGGACAGCTACATTAGTGAATTTCAGAAGATTTCAGTCATGGTTCCAAACATATCTGAGCGAAGAATTGTGGTGCTATTCATTGAGGGCTTATTGGAACCATTGAGAGGGTGGATAAAGGCATTTGACCCACCGACCTTGCAAGAAGCAATGACAAAGGCAAGGAATATGGAACTTGCAGCCCCACAAAGCAAGTTCTCATCAAAGGGCTCTTCTTTATACAAGGACAGCAAATCATTCTCCAAGAAGAAGAAAGAAAAACGGGACGAAAAGGGGAAATCGACAGCACCCATGGATATGGAGACACTTAATGATTTGCGCAAGAAGAAATTGTGCTTCTATTGCAAAGGGCCTTACGATGCAAACCATGATTGCCCTTTGAAACCTAAGGGCAAGGCAAATAGGATAATGTGGGCTTTCTATGAGGATTCTAAATCTGAAAAATCAGACCAGCAAAGTGATCATGAGGAATTCGAGGCAGAACATGAGGTAGAAAAGGAAAAGGAAGAGAGTGAAGCAGAAGTAAAACTTCAAGAAGCACATCTCACTAGCATTCAGCGTGAAGGATCATTCAGGATACGTGGAGTCTTAGTTGGACAGAGAATCATCACTCTACTTGATACAAGTGCCACACATAACTTCATTGATGCTAGGTTGGTTGAGAGACATGGGATTCGCACTGAAGAGTTTGAAGGCATAAGGGTTAAGGTTCTTGATGGTTACACTCTTAAGTGTGATAGGATGATTCTGGATCTCCCCATGCGTTCGAACAACTTTGAATTCAAGGCAGATTTTTATGTGGTCAAAATGGGAGATACTGATATGGTGTTAGGGATGAAGTGGCTTCATAATATAGGTGAGTTCATCCTTAAGCTTCATGAGATGGAGATGAGATTTAAGGTGGATGGGAAGACTCATGTGCTTAAGGCTATTAGAGATACTAGTTGCAGGACGATATCATTCAGGAGGATGGAGAGACTTATGTGGCATGACATGGTTGAGTGGGTAGTAGAGTGTGTTTTGATGCCAACACAAGGGGATCAGTAGAAACCAGTCTACCATCTAGATATTCAGGAGTTGAGGATTAAGCACAGGAAGGTATTCATTGACATTCCACCAGGTAGACCTCCAGACAGAGGGATTGAGCACATAATTGAGTTGGAGGAGGGCGCCAAGCCCATGATTGTCACACCCTACAGGCACCCTAAGTAGTTTAAGGATGAAATAGAAAAAACCATTAAGGAGTTGCTCGCTATGGGACACATTAGCCCTAGTAAGTCACCATTTGCTTCATCCGTTGTTTTGGTTAAGAAAAAGGATGGTATTTTGTGGATGTGCATTGATAATAGGCTGTTGAACAAGAGGACAATCAAAAACAAGTATCCTATCCCTAGAATTGATGAGTTGATAGATGAGCTACATGGTGCCCGTTACTTTTCAAAAATAGACTTGAGGTCAAGGTATCATCAGATTCGTGTTAGCGAGCAGGATATTGAGAAGACAACATTTTGTTGTCATTGTGGGCACTTTGAGTTTGTGGTTATGACATTTGGACTAACCAATGCACCTGCTACTTTTTAGTCCACTATGAACAGAGTTTTCCAATTGCAGTTGAGACGGTTTGTGCTAGTCCTCTTTGATGACATTTTGGTGTGCAACAAAACATGGGAGGAGCATATTGCCCATCTAGATACAGTATTGGGTATTCTTGACAGGGAGTCCTTGTATGCCAAGGAATCCAAGTGCGATTTGGGCATGACAGAGTTGTATTTGGGCCACATCATCAGTGCAGAGGGAGTGCATATGGATCCTGACAAGGTCAGGGCTATTATTGAGTGGCCTACACCTGAGAGCCTTACACAACTTAGAGGATTTTTGGGCTTATGTGGCTTCTATCGCAGATTCATCAGTGGATATTCACAGCATGCAACACCACTTACGAATTTGACCAAGAATGGGGCATTCATTTGGACTTCAGAGGCTCAGGATTGTTTTGAGAAGTTCAAGTGGCTGATGACTACTTGCCCAGTTCTTGCATTGCCAGATTTCACTAGACCCTTTGAGCTACAGTGTGATGCTTCTGGTGAGGGGATTGGTGCAGTCCTTATGCAGGACAAGCATCCGATAGCTTTTGAGAGCAGGTAGTTACAGGGTCCAGAGAAGAGCTACAGTATCTATGATAAGGAAATGTTGGCCATTATGCATGCATTGGCCAAATTCAAGTAGTACCTTGTGGGCAACAAGTTTTGTGTTAAGACAGATCATAACAGCCTGAAACATTTCTTAGGACAACGGGATCTCAACGATCATTAGCAGAAGTGGGTGAACAAATTGCAATCATATGACTTTGGCATTGCCTATGTCAAGGGGACTCAAAATGTAGTTGTTGATGCTTTGTCTCGCCGTCCACATTTGAGCTCTATGGTGGAGATTTTGGAGGATTGGAAACACTTGATTGTGGTAGAATATGCCAAGGACTCATGGGTTTTTGGCATTGTTGAGGGGTCGGTACAGAACAACAAGTATTCAATTGTAAATGATCTTATCATTTACAAAGGGAGGATCTTTTTGACCCCAAGATTGGAGATGAAGAGCACAATGATGAGGTCCTTTCATGATACACCTATGGCAGGGCATCTCGGGTATTTCAAGACTTACAGGCAGATTCAGGAGCGCTTTACTTGGAAAGGGCTCAAGTCAGATGTTCTTCGGTATATTAGAGAGTGTCATGTTTTCCAGCAAAATAAACAGGAACACGCATACCCTGCGGGCTTACTATAGCCACTTCCAATTCCTGACAGGAAGTGGGAGTGTCTATCGATGGATTTCATTACAGGCTTGCTGAAAGCCCAGGGTAGAGATTGCATCTATGTAGATGTTGATCGTTTGACGAAGTATGCACATTTCTTTCCGACCACAGCTACATATTCAACTACACAGGTAGCAGAGTTGTTCTTTCGTGAGATATTCAGATTGCATGGGTTACCTCGAAGCATTGTTAGTGACAGGGAAAGTTGGTTCTTGAGTCATTTTTGGCAAGAGTTTTTCAGATTATGTGGGAGCGAGCTTAGTCTAAGCACTAGTTACCACCTGCAGACGGATGGCTAGACAAAGATTGTTAACAAATGGGTGGAGGGATATTTCAGGAACTACATTGCAGGGCAGCAGAAGGGTTGGGTTAAGTGGATTTAGCTTTGTGAGTACTGTTATAATACCACTTACCATCTCTCGATTTAGATGACACCATTTATGGCCTTGTATGGTTATGAGGTGCCTAGCTCTTTTGACTTACTGTTGAGTGACAGTAGAGTGCCTAGTGTTGGGGATCTGTTGCAGGAGAACCAATATATTATGAGGGCTCTTTGAGAGAACATACAGAAAGCACAAAACCAGCAGAAGCAATATGCAAATCAGAGGAGAGTTGATCGTTCATTCGAGGTAGGGGATATGGTGTATTTGATGTTGCAACCTTATCAATAGTCCACTCTCAAGAAGAGTGGTGTAGAGAATCTTAAGCCACGCTACTATGGGCCTTTCAGGATCATCAGGCGAGTTGGAGAGGTGGCTTCTGAATTGGAGTTATCGGCAGACAGCAGGGTGCATAATGTGTTTCATGCGTCATGCCTCAAGAAGGCGTTAGGACATCGTGTTGTTCCTTCAATAGTCTTACCACCCTTGGACGACGAGGGGAAGTTGATTCTGGTGCCCGAGGCTATCTTGGATGTTAGGCAGAGATACTTGCGGAGACAGGTTATCGGAGAGTATTTGATTAAATGGAGGGACTTGTCGATTGAGAATGCTACTTGGGAGACTGAGGAGATTCTATAGCATCTAGAGTTGAGATTGCTTGGGGACTAGCAATTTCAAGAGTGGCAGACTGTAATGTCCCCTTCTATTTAGACTTTTTCACATCAGCATGATTAGCCTATCAGTGGCCCTCGTAGGCTAATAGGAGTGGTTAGAGGGTCCTTGAGGCAATCACTTAGTCAGTGGATGGCTTCTTCTAGATTCAGTGGTTTAATGGGGGTTTCCTATATTCTTTTGAATGTTGGAAAAACTTAATGTTGGAAAACATAATGTGTTATTCGGATGTTGGAAAAGATATATTTGCACTTTATGAATTATAAGTTATATTTTAATATTATTATAAAGTGCAAATAAAATAATAATTATTAATGATTTATTAGAAGATTCTAGATGGGCTAACCTCAAGAGAAGAAAAGTATATTAAGAGGGAGGGGCTTTGCTTCTCATCATCCAGGATATTTTGATACTTGGCTTTGATATACTTTGTTGTGGAGAAGCCTTGGGTTTCTGCAGTCTACATTTAAGGTCTTTGGGAACGAATAATCCCATTGATTTGCATAACTGAGGTAGTGAAACTATCAACTGAAGGGCTGCAGCTGTTGGAGGAGATATTTTAGTCTTCTCACCATTACAAATTTAGTGGCCAAGGCCCAAATTTGTGGAGATTCGATTGGAGCATACTTGCAGATTGAAATCACATCATTTATCATCATTTGGGACGGATTTGGCATGCTATATACATTCTGATATTTTTATTACAGTCATGATGGCGGCTAGCTAGGAGCCACGATTTTTCTCATGGTGGACTCTTCTTGCATCGATTGCTTATGGGTATTTGGGCGCTCTACTTTGTGAAGCTTGGCAATGATAATTGGTGAAAGAAACTGGGGTTTGCTGCTGTTTATAATTTATTTCTAAAGATCTGATATCAGAACAGGGGTGGCTCATGATTGGGTCTGATTTGGCAAAAAGAAGTCTCCCTCCATTGCATTCGAAGTTGCCACATCTTCATCAAGCTTGGGCAAACTTTATTCCAGGTTTTTCGCATTGATAAATCGATTTGCATTTAGGTGCTGTTGTAGATGATCATTTTATCAGATTTTGGCATTGTAATGAGCATTCATTTGTAAGCCAAGAGTCTTGGCAAATCATACCAGCATTGTACTTAAGTTACCAGTCAAAAAGGAGTAATAAGTCGCATGCCAATTGTTTGATGTAATGTACATATTTATATTGTTCGTGATTAGCATCATAGTTTGCATGCCAAGTGTTTGACAAAATGTCAATTGGCTGTAGATGCACATTTTTCATATAGAAATCATTTATATGCATTTGAAAAGACAAAAAGGAGTTGCATTTGCATTTAGTTCTTTGCTTAAATATCTTAGAAGTCATTTGCAAGCATATTTGAAACCATTCCAAGCAAGCAAAGCAAACTGAAAACACAGAAACAGCAAATAAGGGGGTTGTATGAGAAGTGTTTGACAATATTCCTTGAGGCCTTAATCAGCAAAGTAGGGTCAGATATTGCAACGAATATTACAGTGGTTTCAGAAGTGTGAACATTGCCATTTTGGTCTATCCCTCTCTTTTAGGTAAAAAACCCTAGAAGTGTTAGACGGCCAATAGCAACCAAAATCTTTGTTCTCATTTTAGTGAACCTGACGATATTCCTTGAAGGCAAAAATCACAACAGAACTAGCAAGGTATATTACATATTGTAATTAAGTTCGAT
This sequence comes from Sequoia sempervirens, assembly GCA_007258455.2. NCBI lineage: Eukaryota > Viridiplantae > Streptophyta > Pinopsida > Cupressales > Cupressaceae > Sequoia > Sequoia sempervirens. The sequence goes on along the minus strand of VDFB02280026.1, from coordinate 53,702 downwards.
CGCTTCTAGTAAAAGTTATGTACTGAGGGCAGAATTATGTTTTCAGTTGGGGCTTTTTGTCAAGCAATTGGAAACGTGATTCTGCCACAGGCGGCTCTAGGAAAAAAAGCTAAAGAAGACAAAAAATGGACTGTGTCTTCTTCATCTGTGATCATGGCCATTTACTACAGCATCTGAATGCCTCAAGGAGCCAAAGATGTTTAGAAAGGAGAACCAACAAATGAAACACTAGAGCATTTGACTCCTGCACAAGTGAGGATAGCTACTGCTGTGGAAGCTCAGTTGAGGAACCAATTGCAAGAAACTGGCCCAGGCATCAAATTTGAATCACTCCCCCCTTGCACCTTTCTTTCACCTACAACACCCTTCTAAAAGTAAATACAAACAAGGAGAGCAACATTATGCAAAATCCAACAAACAATCATCTGTGTTTGTAATGTCGCCATTTTTACGAGCATCAGAGTTTGGTGGATTTAGCCTATTCCTGACCCTTGTAGGCTAATATGTCTAGATAGAGGGTCCCGTGTGGCAGTTACTTGGTGATTATAGACATTACTCTTCAACTGGATTCAGGTTTTGGCCTTTGCACAGGTTATTTGACTCAAATTGGCACACTTACAATTTATAGTAAGTTACTATTTTGGGAGAGTCAGGGTTCCTATTAATAGAAAGACACCTGAGCAGAGCATATTGGCAGTGTCGACCTTGATTGAGCCTTTGCAGTTGTTTCTAGACTTAGTTTCACATACTTACTATTTATAGTAAGTCACTGTTCAGGGTTTCTATTTTTAGACGGGCATCTGATCACATGGAGAACAGGGAGAGTCGACTCTTGGCTCAGACGGCTTAGCAATCAAACAAGTACATCGAGAGATATTAAAATTTAAGTGACTTAAGTGATTTATTTAATATTTTAATATTATTATAAAGTTATAAAGTAACTTTATAATAATAAAGTCACTTTAATATAATAAAGTAACTTTATAATAATAAAGTGCGTTAAGTGAATAATTTAATGTGGGAATAAATTTTTTATCCCACATTGGCCAGGAAGGTGTTTGAACTCTCCTAAGGAAAGAATAAAAAGAGAGGTGAGCTCATTCTCAACATCTAGTTGATGAATATTATTTTGATTAATTTTTATTGTGGAGCCTAGGGCTTTCGCAATTTTCTTCTTTGATCATAGGAAACGAAAACTTCCTATTGATAGCATAATTAAGGGAGTGAAAGATCTCTTGAAGGGTTGCAATTTAGGAGAGGATAATTCCGTCTTTTCATTTGTGCTTAAAGGAGAAGATTTTATCTAGGGTTTGAAGATTATTGAAGGTCTATCAAGTGCAGACCCAAAGATTCATCATTGGCAGCCACTAGTGATCAGAGTTCAAGCTTTGTGTTGGTTGCTGTAGTGACACGTGAATAGTACCGAGCTACAGTTCCGTCGCTACAGTGACGCTACAGTAATATTCTGACATTTAAGGGTTTTAAGATTATGTTTCTGCTGTTCCTAAATATTGTCAGCTGAAACTATCGTGGCATCATCTATTTTGGGTTATTGTTGTGTTAAGGTCATTGCAGATTTCATTCACAGTATGGGTGTGAGGATTCTTTAACCTGTAAGAGCAGAAATAGAGTATTTAGAAGGGTTGTGGTTTATCTTGTTGGTGCCGTGTAAGCTGGAAAGGGGTGCAGACTTGTCTGTACAGCCGCCACCATTCCTTGTTACCGACTATTGATGATAACTGGGCGCCTATTTGGAGAGCTGGGCAAGTATACTAGGTGCCGGCTGCTGCTGCAATCACTGATCCACTGCTACAGCCATTGTGGTCTCTTGCTTTCAACTCGGAATCAACTTGGAAAGCTAACAACGGGTATTTTATGCATTTCAACGTGAACCTATGTATCTGATATAAACTCAGAAACTGCTGTCTTACGTTTCAGAATAGTATTATGTGTAAATCCGCACATAGTTGCTGCTCAAACTGTATATTTCTGCCATTGTAAGGTGTTGTCATTATTGTAGCATCAACCCTTATTGCTGTTAGTGATTTGAGCATTGAAATCTACTAAAATGCATATACTAATGTTGTTCATTCATAGAGTTGATAAGAATGGTATTTATCACTGTGCCATGTTATTTGAGTAGTTGAAAGGATCCCTAAATATATTGCTGCTGTTATTACCTCTGATCAGAAATATACGGGTTTGGAATTATGTCACATTTGGATGCCTTTGTTGAGTCCATGTTTGAAACAATGCAATGTGCAAATCATCCATTTTCTGAGTTTTACATGTAAGAAAGGCAAACACCAATCTTTTGAAACATTCAGTTTAGTTTTCATGCCATCTATTTGACAAAATGACAATGTGTCAACTTGCTATGATTGATTAAAATATCGAACAAAATAGCAATAGAGATTGTTCCATGTGGGGTGGGACATTTCAGTGTTGCTTAGTACTGGGCATGTATTGTTAGCAACCACATGACAGAGAAAGAAGAAGACAACTATGGGTAGTGTGCCCCACATTTACAGTCAACCTGGTACTAGAGCTCCTCAAGAATACCAGGTCCACCAGAACATCCAAGAGGAAGACAGAGCCTTGCTCTGAAAAACAATTTACACTACAACAGAACAGCAAAAAAGTATTCAAATTTCCAAAAAGAAACTCATAGCTTCAAGAGAATCACTAAAACACTGCTCTGATTTTGCTTGCCTTGCTCTGATACCACAAGTTAGTTATATCAATCAACAGAGATAAACAAACAATGATGTGCCAAACCAAGAGACATCCATCACTAATTTCATTATGATAAAGAAACATATCGTACATAACTGTGCAACTGCCTCCACAGGAGAAATGAATGATCAGGTGTGATCTTTCACCTTCCAATCTTTCTAAATATCATTTCAATCTTAATTTAATATTCTTTGGATCAATTCATAACATGGTTAACAGAGACATGCTCATGATTCTTATGCTAAATTGCAAACAGAAAAAAAAAATAACAGATTACAATCAATAGGAAACCAACTTCATTTGTATGTTCCAGAAGCAATGGCATTTCAACCACACCTTTAGCATCTGTAAATGGGTCCATAAGTTATAAAATAAATCTGTCAATGGATGTTTGATTGTGACATATAATCTAAGAACTAGGTATATATCTGATAATATCTCTAAAGGCACAGAATAATATGTGTAACATGTATCAGAGATACTTACCCGAAAGGGAAAATTGCTGAAGTCAAGAGAACCTTGAGAATCACAACGCAGCAGTACCTGAGATGTTCTAAATCCTTGGGATCCACATTCCAATGTGGTACAATTAGAAATATTCAAAGGTCTCATTAATTGAGTCGGATTTTGTGAAGGTAGGATCACCTGATGAAGAGAATGCCTCTATTTCAGGTCCCACTTTTCTATGTCACTCATTACAAATTCAAGACACACATTATCAGCTTACCTCTTCTTCACGGTAGACATATGGTACACAGTATAGCCGTGTTGCACTACCATATTCAAGACAAATTCCTGCAGATGTCCCTATGCAATAGTTGGAATCCTGTGCAATAAAAGGCTTTTCCAATGCAATCCAACTACCTTCACTGTCCAGTGTCTCAATTAGAAAAATGTGAGTATAAACTTGAAATTTTACCAAAAATGAAGAAAGGAACATCGATAAGGAAACTTTCAGCACAGGACATGCCAAACAAACAGGGTGGAACTCTAGATTTTTTGACACTATAATTGTTCATTTCTTGGATTATCATTTACCTAAATCTTTCTTGGTTCACCATTACCTGAAGAGATTTGAGAGAAGAATTTGCTCATCCCATATGATAAATTCCAAGCTGCTGCCACAATTATCAGTAATCAATATTTGACGTCTTTTCAAATGACCAGATTGGCCTTGAACTTCTATCACTCCAATCTTTTCAACTCTGCAAAGTACATGGACCTACTTTATGAATAGATCTGAACATAATAATAACACTATAGCTAGAAACTTTTCCAAATAACCATGCAAAAATGCAACTCAACTGATAGAAGACAAGTACTCATAAACTGTTCAAGAGGGAAAGCCTCCAATTTCCCATGACACCATACAAAAAAGGCTAACGTGATCATGCTATACCTTTCAAATTAGATTTTTCACTTAAGAAAGTGTCATATTAACACATAGCCAAAGCCAGTGATTTATTGACAAAGCATGGTTGTATAAACAAAAGACAACACTCTACCTTCTTAGATACCTTTCAAATTACAAGCATGCATATTGAATGATCCCATATCCTTTTAGGAATCATTCAACAACAAGAACATACTGACAGCATTTTGTCTTTCTGCAGCTGTATCTGATTGAAAATTTCTTTGTTTCTCTTTATTGAATTCTAGTGCACTAAAATTATTTCTCTATCAAAGAACATGTTCCAAGGGATATGATTATAATCTACCTATCCTGATAAAAGGCATCTCAAGCAACAAATGTTGCACATCTGTCTAAGATTGAATATGCACTCTGGAGATAATCTCTATCCCTCATAGAATCAGTTCCTTTTGGATTTGGGCAGCATTTTCACAATATCCTTGATTCAAATATATTTAATTTTCAACTGGCTAAGCTAAACTGTGCCTAGTGGATGTCAGGAATTTGAAAATTCCCATGTGCTGTTCAAATACAAAAATTTCATCTAATAGCTAATATTTTAAGAGCAGACAAACTACTTGTAACTTACTCAAATCTAGCAAAACAAATCACTATAATGTAGCAAAAGACACAGCTAAATTATTAATGAAAATTTTACAATATATTATGAGATTCATACAATAGTTTAATTCAGAAGCTGGGGCCATCATCACTTCCATACTGTAAGTAACTCTCAGCTCCTAGAAAATAATTAGAAAGAAAAAAGAACCTCCGTAGCATATCAAGGGCTCACTGATAATGACACCTGCCAATTGTAAAAGAGGATTTAAAGCAATATATGTCAGCTTTCATAGATACTTAAATCAAATTTTGAAAACACTTTTTTATTAGCAGCTCTTCTGATTAAATCAGAACTAAAAGGAATGGGATAATTAAAAGGAAGGATAATGTCATTCAGAGGTTTGTAATTGATGCATAATCTTTTCTTTCCTCTGATCTGTTCTGCTCTTTTGTTAACTAAGAATGTCGGGCAAGCAAATGGACTTTTGCTGGGGCTTATGAAATGACCCTTAAGCAATTCTTGTAATTGTTCATCCATTTCTTGGACTTCTTTGGGACTCATTAAGTAGGCTGGTTCATGTGGTATGACAGATGTACATTCTGGCCAGATTTGTATATCACATTCTTCTTGCTCTTGAGACCAGAACTGTAATGGATTTAAACTACAGCAATTTTTCTCAAACCTTTGTTTGATTTCCTGGAAGACCTCCATTTTTGTTAAGAAAGAGAAATGGTGAACCTTTGTTTGATTTCCTGGAAGATCAAATCTTTGAGCTGATCTTCTGCTGAAACATTGAATGGAAGAAAATAATCCACTTGCTGATTGATATTTCATTTATCACATAAAATATAAGAAAAATTGTATAACATCGCAATGGATCAGGATATAATTTAGACTTATGAGATTGGTTACGCATTTGTTCAGGTCTATCTCCTATTTATATTTAACCTTAATACAGATAATACTCACGGCTAATGGAAATAATAAATGAGCAAATTATAACAGGAAATAATTTAGACTTATGAGATTGGTTACGCATTTGTTCAGGTCTATCTCCTATTTATATTTAATCAGATATTTTCATATGCCACTCAATGGTTGAGTTTGGTTAATCAACCCAGATAGAGCAAATAATCAACCTAGAACTTAAACTAGACTTGACTAAACACCTAGTATCTCACAATCTATGATTCAAAGTCAAGTCTAGTTTGAGTTCTCAGACTTATGCTCTCTCCTGCGCTTAGTGAGAATCTTTCTGCTGAAACATTGAATGGAAGAAAATAATCCACTTGCTGATTGATATTTCATCTATCACATAAAATATAAGAAAATCAAGTCATTGATAACCCATGTAGCAATTGTCAGCACCTATTTCAATGATTAGCCATATAATTAGAAGAATATGAACCAAACTCAACCATAAAATGTATCAAGTTAATCAATAGAAAGGAAAAGGCATTAAATGTATCAAGTTAATTAAGATCTGATGGTTGCCCGACATATGAAAATAAAATGTATCATCATTAGGCAAACTAACATAGGATTATTTGGAATGAACTTGTATATATGGGCAACCTATAATCAATGTACCTTATTTTCATATGTCGGGCAACCTATTAAACTTTGATCCAATACTTAACCAGATGAGGAAGAAGACTTCAAAGCAACCTTCGGGTTATTAAATGCTCCAATTAAATATTGGTGTGGAAATACTGCAATCCATATCCATAATTATATCCTATGACTAATACAGATAAAGCTAATATAGCATTACCTAAAGTATCAAAAGAAGGTTATTGATATCATCTGGGCACAATTGTACAATAGACCTTGATACATTTATTAGCCTTCTAGAAATCATTTTTTCATTAATAGCCGTGAGAAATGTACATGAAAATTAAGTTCTAGTAAAGAATGATTCACCATAATTAAGTTCTAGTAAATAATGATACTGTTAACAAGAAATGAAAGTTTTCTCTGTAGCTTCTTTTACTGATTCAGCATCTCAAGTAATAAGTTAACAGTGTTAACTTATCTCTATGGGTAATAAATGTAATAGCCAAACGTGAAAAGGACACATAAAAGGTTAAATTATATCTAGTTTGGTTATTGATACTTTAGCTTATTAGGGTTAAGTTATGAATATATACTTGGTGCATTCGGGTTATGCAAATAATTACACGCATAAATTAAGTTATGAATATATACTTGGTGCATTCGGGTTATGAATATTCCTTATGAAATTGTCCTTTTTACCTATGATAAAAATATAATAGCTTTTGTACTACTTGACTAATGTTTAATAATGGATATTTTATTTGTACTGCTTTTGCATCTAGCTCTCTATTTCTAGCTCTGATGTCAGCATTATTTCAAGATTTAAATCGTGATGTCTAGTTTAATTTCTATCTACCATTAATTATTTTGGATTTGACATTATTTCAAGATTTCAAGCTCTGATGTCAACCTTATTTAGACAGAGTTAGAAATCTTTCTTCCAATCACGATTTAAATCTTGAAAAAAGCATATTTCTCACGATCTAACTGTAATTAGATAGGTGCTTTATTGTCTAAATTATATCCTCTTACTGTTGGTCATCAATATTTTCTCCTTTTTATGTTTCTCTCCCAAAGGTTAATATTTAACCACCAAGTTTTCAAAGGCGCATGGACCAAGCACTAAGGCCCCTTAAAGAATTTTGTGCTGTCTACATAGATGATATCCTAATATTTTTAGATTCAATTACTGAACACTTACAACATCTTGAAGATTTATATGCAGCTATCAAACAGCATGGGATATGTCTTACTACAAAGAAATTGGTGATTGGCCATAATGAAATAGATTTTCTTGGTTTACATTTAAACAATGGCCATGTCCAACTCCAGCCACACATATTACAACACATACAAGAATTTCCTGATATTCTTAATGATAAAAAACAGATTCAGAGATTTTTGGGTTGTCTTAATTATGTTTCTCCTTTTTATAAAGGACTGGCTGAAGATAGGAAAGCTATACAGCTCCACCTCAAAGGAGGAAATGAAGGATGGTCACTACAGGCTACAGAGGCAGTCCAAAGAATAGCATAGCTATCTCTTCAATAAAAATACTGCTATTTTTATATCATCAGTGATATGTACATTTCTTAATCAGTGATATGTACATATCACTGATTTATGCTTGATCCAAATAAGGTAGAATGTCAGAATTAGATTAGATTTAAACCATGTACTAATCTATCCTAGAAGTACTAGATTTCAATACTGCAATCCATATCCGAATCAAAGGATTATTTGGAATGAACTGGTCTAAAGCCAGTAAAATGAACCTATTAAAATGTATAAAATTTGGTTTTCTTACACGCATCAGTTTTGATCAAAATACTTTTGAAGAATATGCTGACATTGTTGGTGCAAGATTCAATCCAGATATGGAAGAATTTCTTAATTGCATATTTCCAGGACTATCATCTACATTCAATGAATGTATGATCCAATACTTGGTGCATTATCCAAGGACAGGATACAGATTCCCCAGAATCGAATTTTATCCTCTTCAAGCTAGATGGAAACCTGAAGTCAAAATTCAGAATATGGATATCAGCCTAAAACCAGCACTCCTTGCAGTAAGAAGAGAATTAGATTTGGCCTATTCTCAAGACTATGTGGTTCAGATTGACTATGCTTTTAACTCCAGACTACAAGACTGGACTAATGTTTACCAAGAGTTACCTGACCAACTTTTAGATCCAATTCCTTTCTAAAAGTTAGCACATGGGCTTGTCTGTGCCGTGATGTCACCCACGTTATGATGTGACAATAGGATGCAACCCTATTTCAAAAAGCATGATCCCCATAGTGACTTTTGGGTGTACAGTCGGAATATGGCTATTGATACATTGATTATAGGCAACCTAATCTATTGCCTTTACAGTAAAATGTTTCAATAAGTTGCATTGATTAACCAATGGCCTGATTTACATTTAAAACCAGAAGATTACATGTGTAATTATATCCTCCTTTGAGGTGGAGCATATAAATATTTCCAACCTCAGTTATCAGTCAATTCATGTGAGTATGTTCTATTAATATTATCTCAGAAGAAGATATAAAATCATGCTCTCTATTGAAGAAAAATCATGCTGGAAAATGGGCAATGACTTGTTTCCAAAATTGGAGGGGCTCATACTTTGTGAGAAACAGAAATCCTAATAGAACATCATCTTCTAATCCATTATATTCAATAAAATCAGTGATGAATATCTTACCCATTATTTCTATGTGAACATCTTGTGCATACCTTCCCATCTGAATCCTTTCACCATTGATAGCATAGCTGTGAGGAAGATCTGGCTTTTCTTTCCAAAAGTGAGAAGGGATAGCATTTGTTTTTGCTAAGGATCTTGAAGAACCTGTATCTACAAAAACATCAAGAGGGATCTTTTTGTATCCTGGGAAACAAAAATTTATCCGGATATAATTACCATTATTGGCAAGCAATAGAGAGCAATTTCTATCTCTTGTTCTATGAATTAAGCTATTGCTTGTACTGCTTTGTTCAGAGTCTGATTCTGCCTTTGACTGTTCTTCTGTGGCTGATTTGTGATCTGTCTCAACATTCTGATCTGCTTTGAGTAGAAGATCTTTTAATTCTCCCACTGTGGAAGAAAGATTTCTGATTTCTTTCTGTTGAGATCTTAGCAATCTTTTAAGATCTGTAACATCAGTGATTAGAAGATCAAATTTTTTAAAGATCGTGATGATCTCAGGATCAGAACTTTTAGATTTGGAGGAGGAAGCTTTTGAAGTTTCCTTATCTCTTTTTTGCCACGGAGGGATTTTATACCCGTGATCAGAATCTCTAGTATCCTTCTTAGAAGGTTTTTTCTGTACTTTAAGCTGTTTTTCAACCTCAGCTTTTTCTGACTCTAAACTTTTTAGTTTAGCAAGATGCTGGTGAACAGCTTTCTTTCTGTCCTCTTTTGTTCCTGTCAATTTATAAGGATCTTTAGACCTTTCTATCTGAATCTGAACCTTTAAATCTTGCAGAGTACTTTTGAGTAAAGAGATGAAAAAATCCTCATCTGGGTCAGAACTTTCAGAACTAGAGCTTGAAATAGATAGATTCTTTGTCTTTCTATGACGATCCTTTACATCTTTGAATTTTAACATAAAACTTGATTCAGGAACAATTCCAACTAATTCATATATACCTTGCATGTCCATAGTATCTTTATAGCTTACTACTTCCCATCCTGGATTTTGTTCTTCAAACATAGCATATATCTTTGTTCCAGGGTTTAGTTTCTTTGGACAGTTTGTAGCATAATGAGGACCTTTACAAATGAAACATTTTATTCCTCTAGGAGCTTCACCATTTCTCTTTCTTAACAAAAATGGAGGTCTTTGGAAAGACCTTTTTCTTTTATAGGGGACTGCCCTATATCTCCTTCTGAAGGGTTTTCTACCATGTTTACTTCTTTTGAAAGTATATTCTCCTTCATGGTAGTTAGGACGAGTGCAATTTTTACACTTGCATTTCTTTCCACAACCTTTTTTCTTGAACTGTTTTAATTGCTGGAAATCTTTGAGCTGATTTATCGGAGGAAGATTACAAAATTCTTTTAGATTACATGTGTAATTATACTCCTCTTTGTTGAGTTGAAGAGATCCCAACAAGCATTGCTTTTCCAGCTTGTATCTTACCAGCCTTTTTACTGTAGGAAAACTAACATCATCAAGATTCTTATTTTCTTTTCTGATGATATAATCTTGAGCCCATGCACCCAAACCACAAGGAAGAGAATTTAAATAATACTGCTTGGTGGTTAGGTCATGCATTTTATTTGCTGCAACCATATAAGATTCAAATGTACAATTGTACTCATCAAACTTTGCTAAGTTTTTGAGCTTCATTGACTGCAGAATTTTATTAGCTTCAAGACCTTGATTAGAGATGTCATCACAGAAAAGATCTGTTAATAACCATTTGAATTCATCAAAACCAGCTTGGAAAATGTCATCTTTCCCTATGTTCGTTGGATCTACTAAAATTGGATCTATAGGTTGGGTAGGTATGATTTTTGGCATTGGACCTTGGTCTGGCAGATTATTCCACCAGTTTCTGAGTTTTCCAGACATTAGCCGAACTGCATAAAGAACTTTGGCTGGTTCTGACCATGAACCATTTCTTTCAAAAAGATTTTCTAGTGTATCTGTCCAAGTACAGATAGCTTCATAAGGGTTGACCAATTTATCTATATTGAGAATATAGCCACTAGATGCCTATGGACGCATTTGTTCAGGTCTCATATTTTCTGTGACTGGTTCTTCCCTTTCTATTTCTAGAGTCAGTTTCTTAAATGACTCCCAAGGTTCTTTCTCTTCAATTGATTTGTACTCAGAAACATTTAAATCAATATCTTCATAAGAAGACTGTACAGAAGAATCAGAATTATCTATACTGTCAGTAAGAGTAAGAGTATTTTCATCTGAAGATTCAATCTCAGATTCTTTATTAGCATATCCAGGTTCAACCATGAAAACTGGACTTTCTTGTTCTTGTTCTACTCCAAGTTCTTCTAACCAATCTCTAAGAGGTTCTTCTTTTGTTACCAAAGTATGTTCTTTGGTTTTGGGCATTGCAGTATGAAGAGAAGCTCTATGAGAGGTTCTTCTAGAAGTAGATACTTTATCTTCGTCAGAGTGAAAGGGTTTTCTTCTTTGGATTAAAACCTTTTTACTTTTGGTTTCTACTGTTTTCCCTTTTCTATCTCTGTCCTCTTCACTAGAACTGTCTTTTCCAGTTTGTGTTACTCTAATCTTCTTTGCATATAACCTAACCTTTTCTAGCTTCTTAGCAACAGATTCTAAGAGAGCTTTATTGTCTAAATCAGCAATCTTTCTTGAAGATTCATTGTTTTGCTGATCTCCATAAATATGAGTTAGGTAATTATCTTGGTGTTCCTGTGTGGAAATAATTCTTTTCACACTTCCATGAACTTGAGTAACATTATAAGAAAACATGGGGAAAATATATGGATTAAAGGAATGAAATAGATAACCATTGATAACCTAAATTAAGAGTGACACGAAGAGGGAAAAGGCATTGGTTAAATCAGAGAGAAATTGGATATTGATATGTCTTAGGTTGCCCGGCATTATAAGTCTTGTTTCCAAAATTGGAGGGGCTCATACTTTGTGAGAAACAGAAATCCTAATAGAACATCATCTTCTAATCCATTATATTCAATAAAATCAGTGATATGTGTGTCCTACCTTATTTACATTGGTTATAGGTACATTGATTAGTATAACCAATGACATATGAAAATAAGGTAGAACTTCTAAGATGATTTAACGCCACTCAATGGTTGAGTTTTGTTAATCAACCCAGATATGGAAGAATTTCTTAATTGCATATTGATCTAAACAGAACTCGGGCAACCTATTGTCACATATCAAGCAAGTATTGGATTAAGAAATGTACATATCACTGATTTATGCTTGATCCAAATAAGGTAGGACAATTAAATAATCAATAGCAAAGATTATATCATCAGAAAAGAAAATAAGAATCTTGATGATCCAATACTTGGTAAGAAATTTGTGGTTTATATAATTATATATTTAGAAATATTATATTTGCCTTATAAATAATTAAATAGCTAAATGACATTATCTCCTTAGATCTGATCAGCCAATTTGGACATAGATAGTGAGAAATTTGTTTAATAATTGGATTCAGCTTCAGACTGTTGAATCCTATGTGGTTTGGGTGCATGGGCTCAAGATTATTTCTATCTCTTAATTGTAATATTAACCGGGTTTTTGCTTTTTATATGTGAGTGGCTCCAACCCATGTTTTCAGAATCATGAAGCAAATCTTTAACCTATATCATAATTCCTATGTTCATAGAAAGGATATGTCATGAGATAGAAATTGCTGTAGTTTAAATCCATTACAGTTCTGGTCTCAAGAGCAAGAAGAATGTGATATACAAATCCGGCCAGAATGTACATCTGTCATACCACATGAACCAGCCTACTTAATGAGTCCCAAAGAAGTCCAAGAAATGGATGAACAATTACAAGAATTGCTTAAGGGTCATTTCATAAGCCCCAGCAAAAGTCCATTTGCTTGCCCGGCATTCTTAGTTAACAAAAGAGCAGAACAGATCAGAGGAAAGAAAAGATTATGCATCAATTACAAACCTCTGAATGACATTATCCTTCCTTTTAATTATCCCATTCCTTTTAGTTCTGATTTAATCAGAAGAGCTGCTAATAAAAAAGTGTTTTCAAAATTTGATTGCAAATCTGGTTTTTGGCAAATCAAAGTAAAAGAATCTGATAGATACAAAACAGCATTTTCAGTCCCTCAAGGACTCTTTGAATGGAATGTCATGCCTTTTGGATTATGCACTGCACCTGCTTATTTTCAAAGGCGCATGGACCAAGCACTAAGGCCCCTTAAAGAATTTTGTGCTATCTACATAGATGATATCCTAATATTTTCAGATTCAATTACTGAACACTTACAACATCTTGAAGATTTATATGCAGCTATCAAACAGCATGGGATATGTCTTACTGCAAAGAAATTGGTGATTGGCCATAATGAAATAGATTTTCTTGGTTTACATTTAAACAATGGCCATGTCCAACTCCAGCCACACATATTACAACACATACAAGAATTTCCTGATATTCTTAATGATAAAAAACAGATTCAGAGATTTTTGGGTTGTCTTAATTACCTATAGGTAATATGATATTAGAGTAATTTGGAAGTATTATCTGTATTAAGGTTAAATATAAATGATTTAAAGCTCTTCTGATTAAATTTTCAGGTCTATCTCCTATTTATAATTAATTTTTACACTTGCATATAAATGATTTAAAGCTCTTCTGATTAAATTTTCCATTAGCAATATTAGTTTAAGTTCTAGGTTGATTATTTGCTCTATCTGGGTTGATTAACCAAACTCAACCATTGAGTGGCGTTAAATCATCTTAGAAGTTCTACCTTATTTTCATATGTCATTGGTTATACTAATCAATGTACCTATAACCAATGTAAATAAGGTAGGACACACATATCACTGATTTTATTGAATATAATGGATTAGAAGATGATGTTCTATTAGGATTTCTGTTTCTCACAAAGTATGAGCCCCTCCAATTTTGGAAACAAGACTTATAATGCCGGGCAACCTAAGACATATCAATATCCAATTTCTCTCTGATTTAACCAATGCCTTTTCCCTCTTCGTGTCACTCTTAATTTAGGTTATCAATGGTTATCTATTTCAAGTTAACCCTCTATTAGAGTCAAGAGGTTCTAATGTTAGCTATTATTACCTAACTTCTAATGATTTAACCAATGCCCATTCAGGTTAGCATATTCATTCGGATTATCAGATTATAAGTTGTAATGGAAATAGTTCTAATGTTAGCTATTATTACCTCACTTCTAATGATTTAACCAATGCCTTTTCCATTAGCAATATATGTCAGCTTTCATAGGATGCCCATCACTGATTCAAGAGGTTTCTGAATAGCTAACTGTTAACGTTTTAATTTGTCTCTTGTGAGACAACACAAAACAGAGCAGCATACAAGGATAACCTCTCTTCAAATTAGATGTGGAAGCTTCCAGAGATCTAAACACTACTCCTAAACCTAAAGCTATGAACAAGAGTTAACAGTTATGCACACTATACAAGATTCTCAATGGTGTTTTGCATTAATGGAAATAAGTAAGAGTAAACTTGACTTATCTTTTTGGATCTGAGAGCTTGAGCACATGACCTGAAAGGTACTTATCTCAGGAATGAGGATTTTAATGAATAAACCTTGAAATTAAACAAAATAAACTCTAACAGAAATGCTACTAGCTGACTGAAAGTAGAGACTAATAGATCCCACATAGACCAGAGTGGATTAAAAAAAATGCTAACAATAAACCACAATGTAAGATTTAATAAAAACAAACCCTTGGAAGCACACAAAGTTACTTGCTAAGATGAAAGACAAGTGTTAATACAAACCTCAACAAAAAAAAATTACTATAATCCACATATGAAAACCTTACACAAAAACAATGAAACTTAGTCAAATACTCAAATGACAATCACTACAACATAAGCATGACTTCGACTATTATTAGGAGTTTATGTGCTCAACGCACTTATTCATAAGTTACAAGGAATGGCTTTCAAGGATTGAAGAATAATAATAAAATACCCCAAAAATAATTGTTTTAAAGCAAACCTATCCACCAGCTGTCTAAAAAGCCAAAAGAAAGGAACTTTAAGGAAAACCTATTCTAAAACAATTAATAGAATACAAACAGCCTAAAATAGGCTCTCATTCATTGGCCGAATTAGAACATGATCAGAAATTTCAACTCTTTAATATGGTCAGTACTAAAAATAGTACTTTGCATGTGTGACCTGAGATTTTGGAGCAATTTCCACACTACAACTGGTGAATCATTTGATGAATATGGAAACCTTAACCACCATGGGTCCACAGCTAATTTCCCCCACTCAACTTGGTGAGACTTAAAACTGATACCCTAAGTGTTTGTTATATCACCAAAATGAAAAAACAAGGTTTTAAGGTTTTAACAAGGCTGTAAACAACAGTTGCATCCTTTGAATGTGGGTGTGATCAAAATATCTAGGATCAAGGTTTGATGAAGCCAGTAAAAATCACACAATAATTTTCCATTGAAAACTTCAATAGATAATATTTGAATTATGGTTGATAGCTACCTTGAAACTCAAAGATTTCACCCCTGAATCTTCCTATAATATCAGAACCCCTGTTGCTAAAAAAAAAATTCAAAATCTCATTGGAAAGCATGGATAACATGTAATGTCCCCTTCCAGTTGACATCTCTCAGTTCTTGAGATTAGCCTATTATGTGACCCTCGTAGGCTGATAGGGTGGATAGAGGGTTTGGTTGACGCTTGGCTTGGCTTCAGTTGGCAGAATCTTTTAGCTTGGCTTTCGTTCGGAGTCGTTTGGACATCATTTGCTTGACTTACTATTTTAAGTAAGTAGAGTCACTCAACAGAGCACCCCTGCTATTTTTAGCAGTATGGTTTGGTCGTATGTGGATTCAATCACTTATCATCTGCGTTCAGACGGTTCGTCATTTGGACCTGTTTTGAGAGAGATATTAATATTTGTTTGCTAAAATAAATATTAATTAATTAAAGGCTTACATTATAAAGTTATAATATATTTAAATATTATAACTTAAGTGACTTAAAGGAAGGGGTCGACCAACATGAAGAAGGGGCCACTTTTTAATTATTAATTACAATTAAAAGTGCGTGCAAACTATGGAAATATTAAAAGTGAAAATTCAACTTTATTTAAATGATGCTTTTTGCTGAGGAAGTCGACCCTCTTGAAGAATATAAGGATTTCACTTGTGAAGAAAGATCATTATGTTATGAAATCGAATTTTGCAAATTACTTCTTCAGAGAACAGAGCCTAGGGTTCCAGTTTTCATTCTGCATTGGAGAACGAGCCATCTTCAGTGTCTACAGTTTAGAGGCTATGAAATATCAGCTGATTTATTGCCTATCAGAGAAATAGCTTCATCCAGAAGTTATTACAGAGCTTATTCAGAAGATCAATTTGTCCAAAGATTAATCCAGTTTCATCAAGGGAAGATAAAAAATCATTAGCGGCTGGTTTAGTTTGTTGTTTGGCATCTATTTCCAAACTGTACGGAATTCTTATTGCTGCAGCCAGGGCCGTACCATCAAGTACAGGGCCGTACTTTTCATCTAGGGTAAAGCGCCTTTCCTTTTTGCTACCTGACTTCATCAAATGGGGCGCCTATACCTCTGGGATCATTGGCAATCATCTGGCGGAGGGAGAAATTGATTTTATTGATAGCCGTGCCATTTCTTCATCATCCCAGGCGGCTGCAATCAGCAAATCAGGTTTTTGAATAATACGAATCAGCTTTGTGATTTGGTCTGCATGTTAGGTTTTCAATATTGTAATTGCTGAGGAAGAATAATACAATTAATAGCTATTGATTCCAGAGTCTATTTGTGTTAGATTTTTCCTTATTGTATTTGTCAGAGATTTTTATATCATTTCTTTCAAAAATCGCATTTTACCTCTTATGCAAAAAAACACAAAAAAATCAAAATACACAAAAAACAAGCAAAAACAAGCAGTTTTCAGAAACAGTGAGAACAGGGGTTTCTACATAACAACCATGAATCTGTAACATCCACAAAACATTATAAGCTCGTATGGCAATCTTAACTTGATAGGGGTAATGCATGATTTATCTGCCTCCTAAAGAACACTCGAAACCTGTACCAAAATACTGATACATGCAATTTGGAACATGTTTTTACTTATGTAATAAGTTAAACAGTCCTCCCAAACTATCACAAATATTGGCTTTGACAATGTTTTGCTCTATTTGTTGTTTTAAGATGCTAAAACCTTATCATAGGAGACTGAAATCTACTCATATGCCTGCAAAAATAGAAGAAAGAATATCCTGCTAATGCTGCTAATTATCGATGAAGAACTGCTTTGTGATTTGCAATGGCAAACAACATTCATATAGGCGCTTGCATTTCAATGCTTGCATGCTTTAATCTGCCTTACAATTTTGGCTTGACTAAGGAAGGTAGAGAAAATGAGTAATGAAACTAAAGGGAAAAGGAACCAACCTTTGAGCATTAATAATGTTCACAAACAGGGGTGTGGATCACTAATGGCAAAGCCATTAGCAAAGTGCACAGGTGAGATAAGAGCATGGTTATGACAAACAGTTACTTAAATTATTTCATTCAAACTTTGTTGAAGATCACTAATGATTCTGCCAACTGAAATGCACACTACCTTCATTAGTTTTGGATGCTGACTTTGGCACAGAAGACTTATTCTTTAGCCAGTTTTTATGTGGATGCAATATGGCTATATCAGCACTGGCACATGTTCAGCTGCTTGCTAAGCTAATAAACTTGTGGTTTAACCCCCATAAAAGTGTACCTCATCAACACTTAAGTGCTTTCTTTGCCCAAGGCACAGATCACTAAGGATTTAGCCATGTTTGGGATGGCAGACGGAAAGAATTCATGTTCAATATGTGTAAAATAGTCATATTATCCTTCACTTGAGTGGAGATCACTTGAGTATTTTCCATTTATCCTCCTGCCAAACAGAATTCATTAACCCATTTGCCAGTTTTTCCTTTGCCGGAGATTTGGATGGAGGGACCATTGGCTTAACCATCCAAAATGTGTGCTGGCGGAAAAAAATCTGGTTTTTCCATCAAAAGCTTGCAAGAACTCCACTTAGGCCACATTTCATGATTTTGGCAGACAAAACCAATGCCTTTGCCAAGGGAAAAGTGCACCAATTTACCAATCTTTACACTTAGGAAAAATTCTGACTCATTTTCCATGTTTATTCAGCTGATCTTCTCTTGCCTTATCCATTACTGGCCTTGTTTTTTCATCATTGCTTATTTCTGATTAAACCTGCAATGATCACCTTCACCCTACAAAAACTGTTAGTCGAAGAAAAGACTACAACAGGACGACCTTGCAAACTGACCAGGAAGACCATAATCGACGTGGGTTACCACACAAATGACAACCAACTAATAGCAAACCTAACAAAAGGAAAGTTTGAACTGAGTTTCATATGGGTTCAAGTTTACAACACTGCCTTTACTGAAAACCAGTTTAGCATTGCAAAGGAAGACAAATTGATGGCCACTTTCCAAGTCGAGAATTGGATATGCACCTACATTGGAGTAACTTAAGGACTGTGTAATGCACCTGTGAGGTTCCCACAGATTACTTTCTGATCTAAAAGCTAATAACAGGGTATGTTAAAGTCTTCCTCAATGATCTGTCCACTTATCGTCCCACTTGAAGGCCTTGGCCACATGTATGTACCTCTGCAAGGCAGACACGCTGACTACTAACCCCAAGAAATGCTCCTTCATTGTACCTAGCAAGCTATTGGTTATATTGTTTTCCATCACTGATTGAATACAGATCCAGACAAGATGAGAGAGGACGATGTAGATGGAACCATGGAAGCAGCCAAAGATTTTAATGTCATATCTAAGCATAGCTTAATCCTTGGTTTTACAAGCTCTCAGTATCATGCAACTGTTTGCACATTTGTCCAGCTGGCATATTCTGGAATAGAATCTTCATCATACTCTCATTCTCAAGCATAAAGTAATAAATATTGAATGATGCAGTCAATAACTAGAAACAATCATATCTAGTTAACAGCAGGCTACCTAATGTTGTGTTCCACAAAATTGGTAGCATGAAATATCAAATTAAGCATCCATTTATATCTCAAATCAAGAAAATTATTGAAAATCAATAAGCATGAAAGTAAAATCCACTGAATGAAACCAAAAGAAACTCTACCGTGCAAAGAAGCAGTACGCATGTCCAGCTTCAACGGCATCAAGAGAAATAGAAGCAAAGGAATCTGAACAGAACTGAGCTCCAAGCAGCATTAGATCATCATCTTGATCCTATAATAAGTGAGCACCAACGACTACTTCGTAAGAGATTGCATGTAGGAAAAAAATTAATGTCAAGCTTAAAACATATGCTTGAATCTACAGAAATGTAAATACATCAAGCAAATAAAATTTATTATAGTACCCATAACTTTGCAAACAATGCATTCTATAGAAAAACTCCCAAGTGTATGGTAAATGAGAATGATTTCTATGTTCATTGACACATTTGTATATGCTTCAAAAGAATAACAATTGGGTTCTGAAACTCTAGTTAGGAGTTCTAGTTATTTTTGAAGTCAAAATATGGTACTTATAGTTCCGAAAACCAAGTAAAAGCTATAGTTAATGATTTGGATAGAATGTCATATTTCCTACAGCAACTCTCAAATTGTTGAGCATAAAATTAATGAAACTTCCATCTAGTCCATTCTTAAAGAATACTAAAACTATAAATAGGGGAGGAATCTATGCACTAAAGAGAATCCAAACAAAGAGAACTTCATTCTAACCAGATTAGAATTACCAAAGTTTTATAAGATTAGGGGACAGGAACCAGCGGTTGTGGAATGTAACTTTAGGTGCAGACAGAGCCATGCAGGTGCCATGTTGACACTCAAAAAATATATTGCCATGTAGTTGGGGATTCTGCCACATCAGCAGTTCTGTTTCAGATTGATCCAACCACATCAGACTTATTTTTAAAAGTTTTCTGGGAAGACAGAATAGAATAGAATAGAAGAATTTTAACATCCACAAGGCCAAAGATAGCCTATGGGACAGCAGACCCTGCCATTTAAGCTTTCTGACTTGTGGATCTTCTGCTATTAAAGTTGATGACGAGCTCCCCTGTTTTCCCAACCTTCTCGTCTTCAAACAAGGTTAATATGCCCACATCAGATGTATATAATGTGTGTCAATATGCCCCTAAGCCTATAGATGATACATAGATTCCCCAATTCATTTCTTGCAGGTAACCCAATTCATGTTATAAGTTATGGAGGAATCTATCTATCGTAGGTAGAAAATTAAATAGAAGAGCATGTCAATAGCACGATTAGACAGGTATAAGAGGCACTTGAGCTCATTAATGATAAGGGGAAAACTAAGCATCAAGCTAAGACCACCAAAGGACCTGGTAATATTTGTAAGGGGCCTGATAATGATGATGATGAGGGATATGGTGATCCAGTTGGTTGACAAATTACATAATTGTTCATTATAGAGCTTTAGTCAATCTTATTTTCCTGTAATAGAACTTTGTTTTGTTGGTACTAGTTATGTTGCTCCTTGGGAGATTGAACTTGTTGTAATCTTACAGATTTTAGGTTTTTCCTGTTAGACATAATAACAAGTATCTGGATTATGTAGTGTTTCTAATTCCGATGAATCAAGTTTCCTTTGAGACCCCTCCTCAGGGAAATTACAAGATCAATAACATAAACTTATTTAAATTGTTCCTTTTTTTCAACTCCTTAGGAGTTGTTACTGGTAATTTGAATCTTTGTTATATTTTGAATGCTCATTAGTGATTATATACCTCTTTGTAAACTTTTTACATCAATAAAAATAAATGTAATCTAACTTTTGGTATCCAACAGCTTAACATACATCCAGTGTTGCAAAAGACTTTACATAAGCAAAAATCCAAATAATTTCATGTGCATTTATTTCCTTCTCTCTCATACTACATAAATACCCATACTCTTGGTCTTTCAAAGCAATGTTGATGACTTGTTTTTTAGAACATCTAAATTCCATCACAATAGATTAAACTAATCTCCAAAATTTATTCTTACTCAATATTATCCTTGCCTATCAGAAAGCCTAGCATAATCATTGGGTGATTGAATGTACAGACAAATTGCAACCAACTTTTCTATGGTCTACATCAAGTCATTAGAGTTTTGGAATCCAGGATGGAAGTGCTATTTCAATAAAGCTCCTTAGCATGTTGAAAAATTAGATAACATGATATACTCCCGTATCAGACTGAAAGACTTGATATCAATCAGCCTATAAGTGCAGTATGAGTGCCAAGACACTAGACAGATAAATCAGCATTGTGCTCTTACAGTTAATGTTAATATAGGCATATCACATAATGTCAACAAATTGTAAGCACAAGCATTTCAATATTGTAATCTCTATATTATGGCATTGCCTCTAATTTCATCACTCTCTTCTGTTTCTTTAATGGGCTTAGAGTTGTATTAAGATTTTAGAAGTTAAAATAGTATGTTCACATAATATTCCATACTAAAAATAAGCTTATTACATATCATCTGAAAGCTCTGGCACTGTGCATTTGACTTGTGATATAGTTCACCTAATGGCATGAAATTTCAGTGCCATAACTCAAACTCTTACTATGCAAGACCTAGGTGTCATGATCATAAATATCTAACAAACCACCTCATCAAGTAAAATCACAAGATGTTCCGTTGGAAGAAGTCGTGGCTGACCAGATCCTGTTGTATTTCGTAGGCGACAACCTGTTAAGCGTATTTCTCGGCCTTTTCTCAAGACACCACGTTCAGGCTGTACTAGGTCATAGAACCTGGATATATTTACAAATAAAAAGGAAGCAAAATGGTTAGCATATAGAATCATAGAGTTAAAGCAATAAAAAAACTTCATTGAATAATAATCCCAATTTCCATGTAATGTTTCCTTGATTAAAATTTGTAAAAAAACAGAATAGTTCAGGGAAACCAGGAAACTCGGAATCTTAAAAATGGCTGAAGATCATCATTAATACAACCAAAAAACATAAAATTGTTCAACAGACTTTTTACTTCTTAAAAATTATATATAGTTAGTTGTATGGGACACATGCATATTCATCTGTATGCATACATTCAAAATATATAAAGACACACTTGCAATTATTTGTATAGGCACACAAACAAACTAACCACTGCAGGTACTCAAGTGTAAACTCGAAAATGGAAATTCTTTAAACTTATGTAAATTTCAAACACAGTGGCTACAACCACTATATATCTTCATGGGCCGTAATCAAATTTGTCACATTATAGGTAATACACTCCTCTATAGATGTAAAAATTTTGGGATAAACAAAAGAACAATAAATAGAAAAGACTGTTCACAATCAGAGTTGGAAGCCTGATCATACTTGTAATTATTGGTATAGGCACACAAAGACACTAACCATTGAAAGCACTTGAATGTAAAGCCGAAAATGGGAATTTTTTAAACTTATCGAAAATTTAAACACAGTTGCTACAACCACCATATATCTCCATGTACTGTGATCAATTTTGTGGCATAACAGGTAATAATCTCCTCTGTAGATGTAAAAATTTTGGAATAAACAAAGAAAAATAAAAAGAAAAGAGTGTTTAGAAACAGAATTGGAAGCCTGATCCAGAACATGACAGGCCTGCATTAAACCATATCAAGGCATGGCCACTTACATGGCAAACACTAGAAATGGTATGGCAGCCCTCACAAGATGATACAGCACCCAGAAATATTATATTTAGCATATCCGATAATTGAAAATCCTCACAAACAGCGACAATTCTGAAAACCTCTTCAAAATCAGCAATCCTATAGTTATATGTCACCAAAAGGAGTGGAGTTATGACTAGAAATATTAATTACAGCAGATCCAAGAGGAGCACAGCCATGAAATGATGTACAACAGCAATAATGATGTAAAATCAGTGATCCAAGTGTTGGCTATCCTTTCACAAACAGCAAATGATGATTTCGATTAGGCTTGCTTGTAAATACTCCATCGATCTAACCAAATCTTCAATCAATCTCTCAACAAATCAACACAACTATGATCCTGAGATTGAATCACCTCTCATGGAGAAGAGGATTATCCTTAAATCTAAAAATGAAAACCAAGAGGGTTTTCGTCCTCATGATCTTCCACACCAAGGATTTTTGTCCTTGAATGAGTCAACCTCCAAAATGGAAGGAATAATGAAATGACAAATTGGATGATTTTCTTTGAACAAGTAAGTTTCTTTTATAGTTGTCTTTTGGGCCCTCTATTTGAATTTACTTTCCCTCCAAGTGTTTAAAAACACCTTTTAATTTACTTTTCCCTCCAAGTGTTTAGAAACAACTTTTGAATCAAGTGTTTAAAAACACCTTTTGAATTAAGTGTTTAAAAACACTTTTTAAATATTACATAGGCCAGCCGCCATATAATAATATTTAAGTTGCCCTTTTGATAATAAAGTGATTGCACCCAACTTAAAATAGTATTTTTCCCTTATTTTATCCTTTAGCATATGGGAAATAAAGAATAGGCTATAAGTCCTTATTTCATTCTTCTAGTTCTGAAAAGGGGACATGACATCTACAAGCATGTCAAATAACCTGTCTTGAATCTTGATAGAGGCAAAAGACTGAATATTAATTATTGTGCAAAAATAGTATAACACGCTGAACCACAGCAAGATTTATTTACCACATAAGGTAAAAAACAATATTGCTTGCAATACAAGAGTCTAGAAGACTAAAACAAAATAAGAAATTAGATTAAAGCTACCATCATTCATCACAAGACAATTAGGTTGAACTCTAATTTTGATCTATATATGAAGGAAATCAGTAATATGTGCTACAAATTCAATAATGTGTGTTTTTGAAGAATATTTTTAAAAATGTAAGTATTTCACTAACTTGCCAAGTTATTGCTGGGCTTTTCTCCAATTTTTTGCTGAGTCCTAAGTTTCTAAAATTTTTGGGTTGACTGGGTAATTCCCTAGTCCAAGTTTTTCAACTGTGGCTGTAAAGATAGGAGAAAGGACTTGTTGGGTAGCACTGGTGGAATCTCCTATGGCATCAATTTATTTTGAAGGTGAAGTGGGAATATGGGGAGAAATGGAATGAAAGGTGAAACCAACTCTAGTTGTGGAGAGGGTGATCTTGAAGGAGATGGAATGAGAAGCAATACACAGGTTGAAGCTAAAGTTATCTATAGTAAAGGAGAAAAAGACGTTGACACATGGAGGATATTCAATCCTAAAGATTCTTGTAGAGAGTCATATCTTGGGGCAATGAATTGTTGTGGTATTATCAATTATTAGAGAGGGATCAATATCGAAGGAGGAAGTATCTGCAGCTACTTGTATTGCTAGATCTTGAGGCCCATTTATGTTTAACTTATTCTGGGAACAAAATTGTCACCACATTTGTTCTTAGGAGCTTGCTTCTTGTTTGGGACCTCATCATCTCCACCATCAACTAGATTACCCTTTCCTCAAGAGGTATAAACTAAACTGAATTGTTGAGATAAAGAAATCTCTATATGCTTTGATTTTATTGATGACTCACCTCTAGTGGAGTTGTTACTACCAATGTATTCAACAATTTTCTTTATGAACCAAGCCTTTGATCTTTGCGATACAAACACAATTCTCTCCTCAAGACTAGTAATTTCCATCATCTATGATACCTTTAGTTACCCATTCCAAGTTATATGACTTTGATTGACTTACAGTCAATTCTCATCCAATCTCTTTTTCTAACTTCAAAAGCATTTTCGCAAATTTCCCAATAACCTTATAAATGTGAAACATGATGAAATTGTGATTCAAGTTTGAAATTTTTTTCCACATAATTGTTACTATCAAAAGGAAACTTATTAACATAAAAATGCATTGTTAGCTGGGTGAGAATCCATTCTATATTTTGTGCATCTATGGAAGATTTACACAAGTAATAGCTTAGACCAATCAGGAATGGAAACCCATCTATTTTCCTTTCTTTGCATCTCTTGTTGACAATGCCTGCTTGCCTACATACTTCAATCAAAAATGTCTTATCACTAGTGAAGTGAGGAAGTTCATAGGGAACACCTTCAAAGGCCTCCACTCAAATATATGTGAATCTAGGAAATTGAATGAAATAGCTGCCACATTCTATGATCAAGGTAGCAGCTTCTAGAGATATCATGATAGTTGTCTCCATGTAATTCTCTTACAGCTAGCATGGTAAAAACGTCAATTACTCTTCTAAAGTTTTTATTACTTCCTTCTACCACCAATTGAAGATAATATTCATAAATTTGTGTTCTCTCATTGAATATTCCTCGTGAATTGAGACCAATCCAAGTTTCTATGCTTTCTATGGCATAGAATAAATATGAAGACATATAGAAACACTAAATCTTCTCAAGATTAAACAATAGATTATGAATATTGTTACCTATTATTTCTCCCTAGTCAATGAATTGTTCTCCTTGATGAATAATGTTGATAAAAAAACACATCCAATAATGAAAAGTATTAATTTCAATGTCTCCCATAACACTATTCAACAAACTAATAATATCTAACAACTCTTCACAAAAATTGGACCTATATAAATGCCTGGGCAGTTTTGATTGTCCTCTCTTTTTCTCATTTAACCACGATCATGCTAGTGCTGCCCTACATTCATCTTTATTGTTTTTCTAGTGTGCCTCTCCAATTTATTTAGTGATTTCCACATACTCATCCCTTTATGGAAGTCTGAAGGTAATGTTATGGATTATTCATCTAGTTTCATAACTAATTTATATTCCATTGTCCTTATCTCCACAGTTCATTGTTTATAATATTTTGCACAAACCTTTGATAGGTCAACACAATGCACTAAAGATGGAAATCCTACAACATTGCAAAGGTTCTATGAGCAATTGGGGTTCTCTTGTTATCTTGCATCCTTTCCCAAAAATCATTCATATTTACATGCCCTAAAATGGAATGACCGATTTCTAGGAGGTCAACTAACATGTGTTCATATCCTTTTTGTTTATACCTCATCTTTGTCAATTTAACAATTAGGGATGCCACTTGAGTGAGAAAATCAAGCTGAATTTTGCTAGGTAAATCAAGGGGAATTTCTTATTGGAATGGATGAGGATTATTTTGCACAAACCCATAAAATGATCACCCGATTTCAAACCAATTGAGATAAACAAAAATTGATGCCCTAGATACATATATTTATGAGGGAATTTGCAAATATCTAGTGTGAGGTTTGAGTGAAACCCACTAGATGAGCATAGAATGTAAGCAAGTGATGAGAATTGAGGGGTTTCCAAGCTGCAAGGAAGATTTTGAAATATTCCGAGCCAATTTTTTTCAATTTTTTCAATAACAGTTTACAAACCAATGCACCCGTTAAGGTTAGCAGCTAAACCAAAACGATGCTGAAGCAACTCTAACCAGAATGTACACCAGGATCCCGATGTGGGCAAGGTGTGAGCATTGGTTAGAGGATCTTAATCAAAATGCTTATGCAAGAACTCTAACCAAGATGCGCCGACGAACGACGAGCATGTGGTCAGAGGATCCCTACAATCTAATATACTGAAAGCACACTCGACACCAAGTATGTGCTGCTCAATCCAATGCGGAAATGAGGCGACCATATGGCGGAGATAATAGAAATTACAATGCTGGAAAGAGAAGTAAGCTAAAATGCTGAAAGTACTCGACACCCAGAATGTGCTTTCTAACCCGGAATGGGAAAGGAGCTACCATAGGGCGGAGATAAAGAAATACAATTGCAATTACAGAATGTAAATATGAGCATTACAAAACATGATTAAGCAAGATGAAAGAACTGCTGTCAGTACTACTGTCAGCTTACAATATGATAGAGAATTCGCCTGCCAAGAGCATAGGAATTTGAAAGATTAGCATTACATCATATAAGAACTCTCCATGGCTTGATTAGAGATGCCAATTCAATAAATCTCTCAATGATCAAATAATAATACTGTTTTTCCACAAATCTGCACTTTTAAATAAAAAACCAGCAACCTAGGAATTCACCCATATGCTCATATCTCTCTCATTTCTCACCCAAATGATCTCAAATCTGATGCCATAGACCCTCAAAATGATGGCGCCTAACTTAGTAATAAGAAATGACATCTAAAAATGGTTATTAATTAATGACACGGATCCCGAGGCACTCCAAAAAGTGCGCCCTACAAGGAATGACGGATTTGCTTTATAAAATCATACGCTTCATATTAAAATCTGCAAATATTCATGAAGGGTCGCTTCCAACAGAGAAAACCAATGAGACAATACCCAGAACGACTCTTTGTGTATTTTATGACTTATGATTAAAAACATCAATCTGCTACAATGAATGTGCAACTCCAGAAAACCACTAATATGCATAAAACTGATTTACATATCCTCACAAAGACTAAAAATGCAGAAATCTCACAATAAAACATTCAAACTACACTATCTCACCACTAGTCGCTATCTTTCAAGCGAGAAGCAATGCCCAAGCTAGGAGGCCTTCATTCCTCGAAGCAATCCCAAAGCCAATCCGGCAGCATAACATTCCTGTAGATAAAAGATGCTGAAAAGAGAACCCAAGGCTTCCTTTTATAATTTGCTGTTGACCTTCTCGAAACCCTAACCTTCTTTTTTCAGAGTCAAAACCCTAATCCCAAGAGATGGCGTCCCACTTTCCCAAGCAATATTTTAATTATTACTTAATTTCTTCATTGAAAATTGGTGTCCACTTTTGCTTGGAATAAATCTTTTAATAAAAACATAATTACTTCCTTTAATGAGGCGCCCACCCATAAAGAACCTCTTTTTAAAACAACTTAAAGTAAAGTTGCTAGGCCAAGGGGTCAATGTTTAAAATATAACATTAAACATGACTTCTTTAAAATAATTCAACTTATCACCTCAAACTGCATCCCGGGGCCAGAGTCTGAATACGCCAATTGAGTCAGCTGAAGAGGAAAGTCAACTGTGTCTGAGACCAACCAGTTTACTGCCAGAAATAGAATTTACTAAAAATAGTAAATTCCTGAAGATGCTCAGAATGCCAAGAAGAACATACCACTGCGAAGCTCTCTGAAAACCCAGAAAGAATCTGCCATTGAATCGACCAACCTCGAGCAAGAACATCCTTCAAAATAGGAAACCCTAATTTTACCTTCCGAGTAGCCTACGGGTCTCCGGAATAGGCCAACAGTCACTGGAAAGATCATGCTCGAGAAGGGGACATTACAGATTTGAACTATGCAACATTCGGCCTTGTAAGCTTGACAATTAACCCTTCTTCACTTTTGTAAACTCTTCACAGCCCTCAAATGTGTTTTAAATTGCCTTTATGATCAGTAAAGTTCCATTGACCTACGCAATGTTTATGGGAACTGTTAAAAAATATGAAACACGGCCTTTATCATAATTTTGTCGGCCTTTTAAAATTCACTAGGCAATAGCATCATTTGGGAACTATCCCTTTTTAGTTGATTTGAGTGTGTATCTTGATGATGATCAACCAAATAGTTGTCATCAGTAACTAATGGGGTGCTTGGAACCATCTAAATAGCCAATTGTATTCCTTGAGCCACCTTGGTGGCTGATTCAACTGTTCCCAACTTTGGCAAAATAACTAATCAATTCTTAATTTGTTTAATGAATAAAGCAAGCGTCAAAGAATTTGATGTTGGTAGGACTAACAATGTTTCAAGAACATGTCTATTAGCCAATACTCATGTTTTGAGCCCTTGTCACTACATTGATCAGCTTTCTACTTGGTTCCTAGAACCATCCTCGGCCAATTGGGTGTTCCAAGGAATACTCTCAAAAATCAAGATTTTTACACTACTCATAAAAATAAAATCTTTGTGAGTTTGAACTAGTCTATTCAACGGAACAAAAATTGACTCATCAAAGGAAATTTAACACTTTGAAGGTAACAATTTTGCATGCAATGTTGAGGATACTTGGCTCAACATTTAGGGAAAATGAACAGTTGACAAATGACTCTTAATGAAAAGTTTGAAAATTTTACCATGACTTGAAAATGAGGATAATGTGTCAAAAGGTTTCAACTTCTAGTTTTCAGCCCTTTCAAACCTTGCATAATGGCATTGTCATTTGTTGATCAAAGCAATCATTCTAGGGTTCTTATCTTCAATTTTTAGTGTTAATAGAACCCTAGGAATTATTTCTCAACTTGTAGATGAATCCATAGTGGTCAGCGTTTTTGAATTCTTCAAAGGATCTGTCAATTTCAAAATTGTAGAGATCACTCACATACAAATTGCTAGTTTAAGCTGTGGCTATATCAGGTGATTGTTATGCCCAGCGTTCTATTTGCAAACAATAGATGAAGGCCTATTTTTAAGCAGCTTTAATTAGTTTGTATTTTATTAGTTGTTTTAGGATAGATTCGTGTTAGTGTAATATTTATTCACCTTGGATGTGTTTCATCCTAAGTGTGATATTGCACTTTATTATTAAGTTTTCTTAGGTAATTACTTTTTACTTAATTAGTTTGTATTTTATTAGTTGTTTTAGGATAGATTCGTGTTAGTGTAATATTTATTCACCTTGGATGTGTTTCATCCTAAGTGTGATATTGCACTTTATTATTAAGTTTTCTTAGGTAATTACTTTTTACTTAAGTACGATAGTATAAAGAATTGCACACTTTCTCCTTTTTTCATGGGATTCTGTTTTTTTCCTTATCCTCATAGATTTCTAAACTTGGGTAAGCAATTTCCTATTTTTTGGTTTTCTAACTCTTCCTCATCCTCATCTGATTTGAAATTTTGAGACTATATATTGTAACGCTCTACTTAACAACTTGTTAAAAAAGCTATTGTAAGATTTTGCACTTCTCTTTCAAGAAACTAATTATGTTCAGCTATTTTGATTTTAATTAATCATTTTATTTGAAAATTTAATAATCTCTATCACTTGTACTAGTTTTTGGATTAATATTCGTTTTTGCAAATTCTTACATAGTATTAGAGCTTTTGTGCTAGGATAGCTTCTCAGTTTCTATGTTTCTCTCTTACCCATTATGCTCTTCTTGTGCATCCCTAGATGATTTGGAGAATCAAAACAGTTTCATGAGAAAAATCTAACCTCTAAGGTTATTTACACTTGTTTCTTTTCTAAAATCCAAGTGATTGTAGCCTTTCTATAATCCTAGCAACATCATTGGTTGTTCCATTGTGTTCAAAAGGCTCATGAAAGTCGAGATAATAACAGCAAAAATCTTTTGGGGAAAAATTTGGCAAACCAAAAGTATAATTATTTTTTTTCCAAAAAATTAGGATTAAAAAGGGATAAAAACTTGTTTTCTAAAAATTTGAAGGCATTTCAATAGTATAGAGATATAGAGAGCAAATAAAATTGAGTTTGGCCCATGAATTGTGGAATATAATTTTTTGTTCTTTATGTTAATATCACTGATTACACTGTGTTACACAATGCATACTTCATACTAAATGTAACTATTTCTTTCGAGTAAGCAATAGTGATAACAATGTTGGTCACACAGAACGGATAGACATATGAATGATTATCTGAATATTTTTAAAAATTAATGTAAAGGTCTTGATTATATCTGCCATTGCTTTTAACAATTGTGATCAAGACATTATTAATGAAAATCTAGGACTACCTAATGTGTTCACTATATTTTTCAAGTAGAGTTTTTAGACCAGGCTGGAAGTAATGTTTAAAGAAACCTCAGAAAGTTAAGATAGTGTTAAAAAGTTATATTGTACATTTAATTCAAAATGAAATGGCAATACTTGTTTTTCTTTGTTTCTAAGAAGTTAAAACATATAACAGGCATAATTGAACCCCATTGATTGGACTGTCATGGGTTCCTATAGATATTATGATTGGTATTTTTATATTAATAGATAATCTTGCCCTCTATGTCACATAATCTAGTTAAAATCATGGACTAGATAATCTTGCCCTCTACATCACATTCCACAAGCACCACTGCAATTGGAAGAAAGCAAACTACATTTAAAACCACAAACTTTAATTGGAATCGGAGCTTAGATAACTAGTTATGTTCTAGTTTGACCTCGACTGGTATACTAATAGATGGGATTGTTCTACCAGTTGTCTCTGCAGGGCATGATTTATACATTTTAATTTTTTTGTATTATGAAAGTGGTATTTTCAACCAACTATGATTTAACTTGTATTCAGCAGTATAATGACTGTAGCATGCCAACTTTGTCCATGGCAATCCTTGTATACTGAACAAGTTGTACAATGTATGAAACAAGATAATCCTTCACTATGAAGATGCAGATATCTACAATAGGGGACATGTATTTTGTAGATTTTGTGATCATGATTAATCATTGGTCTATTAATTGGTTAGATTTATAAATTGGTGG
Source organism: Sequoia sempervirens (assembly GCA_007258455.2). NCBI lineage: Eukaryota > Viridiplantae > Streptophyta > Pinopsida > Cupressales > Cupressaceae > Sequoia > Sequoia sempervirens. The sequence continues at coordinate 22,263 of VDFB02280026.1, read as the reverse complement.
GGTTCCAACAAGTATATTAAAATGGAGATCAAATTCACAAAATTACACCATGATTGCACAAAAAGAGAAAATACAAAACATGTAATATATTTGATTTATTCAAATGTTTTACATTCGAACTCACTTGACTTTTTAAAACCTTTCATTTTCCCATGATAACTTATTTATGGGAATGTAACTTCCCAACTAACCTAACTACTAACATATTAAAGTATCAATTTATTTATATAAACTATAAACTAACCTATTTATTAAACATTCTTTTACATATTTACTGATCTATTCTATAAACTAAACAATTGATATAATATTTCAACATTCCCCCTCATATTACATCAATCCGAACAAAGGGTGGAACACTACAAGAGCTGAACACAGCAGCCCTTCTAAAGACTTTGATGAAGCATCTCCACCAATTCTCCTTGCTCACCCAGGAAACACCAAACTAAACACCTCAGCATATCTCTTGACTATCAAACCTACAAAATACCTATGAAACAAGACATACTCCATTATTCACAAGTACGCTGTAATGTCCTTAGCAAATTCTGATCCTATTTCACCTCCTTTAGAGCCTTGGACATTTCAACAAACAATTGCCTGGCAAAGTTTGATCTTGCTGGCTATGTTTCAATTTGCTGTGTTTGATTTGATTGATACAAAGGTGTTGAAAATGCTTCAAGAAAATCTAAGTTACCGGTTCGGTTTTGGGTTCGGGTTCGGGTTCGGGTTCGGGTTCGAGAACCCGGTTCGCTGGTACGGGAAAAAAAAAATTCGGGGTTGGGTTCGTTTTGGGTTCGGTAACACAAAAACATACAAAAATCAGAAATATATACATATTTGGAGCAGTAATTAAGTTCATAATACACCACCATATTAATAGTCAAATAACATAGCAAAAATACACCACCACTTTATACTCAAATGTCATGATATAGAATCATAAATTAAAGTTCAAACTTCAAACCTAAAAATGTCAAGTGTTTACAATCAGCCATTAATGATTATTGATCATTGATCAATCTGAATCATATGGGTTATCAAAAAAAGCAGCATCATTAGAAACATTAGATGCTACATTTTGTGTAGAACCACAAATAGGATTAGTGGCACTCGCACAAGCACTTACACTAGCACTGACACCACCACTCTCATGCTCAGTAGCTGCTTCAAGCTGATAGTCATCATCAATATCAAGTGCAGCTAAGTGACTTGTGGAAGCATCCAAGTCAAGCTACTCTAGCTCAATATCCCACCTCTATGTGTCTCCTTCTTTGTAGGAACTATGATTGTGTGTAAGGAGGCGCAAGTTTGAATGCACATACACCAAGTCCTCTACCTTTTTTCAATGTAGCCTATTGCATTTTATTGAGTGGATGAAGGAGTATGTGCTCCAATTCCTCTCAGAAGAGGATGAACTAGCAACCTATTAAGACCAAATTAAATAGTTAAGAGTTACAAAATTTCACTAAATAAAATTATTAATATATAAATTAAAATTAAAATTACAAAATATAAAACTTAGTTGGGATAAAAATTTTACTGCAATAGGTTGGACGTGCCTGTATTCTTTCCCATGGAAGTACCACCAACTATACCAAACCAATTTTTTTTTTTCTTTATTGAAATTACAAACAACATGCGCCCGTTAGGGTTAGCTGGAAAACCCAAATGATGCAGAATCTAACTCTAACCAAGAATGTACACCAGGATCCCGGAATGGGCAAGGTGTGCGCATGTGGTCAGAGGATCTCAATGCAATGCAATACTGAATAACTCTAACCAAGAATGCGCCAGATGACGGCGAGCATATGGCCAGAGGATCCCTATCACTACAAACTGAAAGCAAACTCAACACCAAGTATGTGCTACTCAATCCAGAATGGAAATGAGGCGACCATATGGCGGAGACATAAAAAACTACCAATGCAACTTCAGAATGTAAAGTAGGCGGCAACCCAGCCTCTAGGAAATACAATAAATGAAAGAGCAGAAGTTAGATTGTTGACAGTACTACTGTTCAGCTTACAATAATTAGAGAATGCCTCCAAGATCAAGGATTAGAGCTCTTCAAATTGTTGCAATAGTAAAAGTGTCTTCCACAATGCTTATTATGACTTCCTAACACCAACCTTTCACTATAATGCAAGTTCCTCAAATCTGATATGACAGACCAGCAGATTAATATGCATAACCAGCACCTCCTAGACACACTAAAATGCACTTTTCCCACTCCCTACTAACTCAATTGACTTGAAATCAGATGCATAACACCCTTAAGATGATGGCGACCAAGCTTGAACAACAAACCCCACCCAACTAACCTTAAATGTTTTCTGGCACAAATCCCAAGGAGACCCAAATGGTATGGCCCTCTAAGAAGGGCGATTTCCTTCTTTAAAATTCAAAGCTTGTCTAAAAAATATGAAGCTTATCAAAATGAGGCGCCCTTGCCAAGGAAACACATTGAAACAATACCCATAACCAGCATATTTTTATTTTTAAATATATGAGTGAAAACTACAATTCTGCTATGATATCAGCAACTCCAGAAAATGACATGGAATGCAACTAACTGAACTTCAAACGACAAAACAAAGCTACAACGCAAACCTTATTACAAAATCTCTCACAAGTAGACAAAATTCTCCACTAGATGCTATCTCTCAAGCATGAAGTCTAGCCAAGGCTAGGAGGCATTCATTCCTCGAAGCAGTCCTAGCACCATTTCGGCAGCATAACAATACTTCAGACATAAGATATCCAAGTGAGGACCCAAGGCTTCCTTTTATAATTTTGAGAGGGCCCTCCAGAAGCTTCTAGAAACCTTAATTTTCAAATTTGAAATAACCCCTTTTCCCTCCAAAGATGGCGCCCCTTTTTCATGCTTTCACTTTTAACTTTTACTTTTAAATTCACCATCTCAAGAAATAGGCGTCCAAAATCAAGCTTCATTTTTTACTCTAATAAAATATAAATCACCTTCATGAAGCGCCCACCCTTGAAGACCACTTTTTTAAGACAACCTTAAGTTAAGAGACTAGGCCAAGGGGGGGTAATATAACATTAAAATATAACATTATTTAAATAAAATGAACTTATCTCTCCAACTGCACCCCAAGGCCAAAATTGAACAATTCCAACTAAACTGACATATGAGGGAAACCAACTGAACTGGAACCAACCTGACAACTACCAAAAATAGAATTTACTAAAAATAGTAAATTCCAGAAAGTGCTCGGAACGCAAAGCCAGACACACCACTGCGAACCTCTCTGAAAACCCAGAAAGAATCCACAATCCAATCACCAAGACTTGAGCAACAGCAACCACCAAAACAGGAAACCCTAATTACACCATCCGAGTAGCCTACAGATCTCTGAAATAAGCCAACGGTCAACTGAAAAGATCATGCTCGAGAAGGGGACATTACAGTCCGCCCTCCCCAAGATTGCTTGTCCTCAAGCAATCGCAAACCTGGATGCTGCAGAATCTCATCATTCTCCCAAGTCGCATCCTCCATAGGCAAGTTCTTCCACTTCACCAAGTACTTTCTGATTGTTCTTTTTCTCAAAGAACGCTCTCTGGAATCAAGAATCTCTTCTGGAATCAAAACTAATTGTCCTTCTTCATCCAAAGGTGACAACTGTGATGAAGTAATAACATTGTGTCCAAGTGCCTTCTTGAGGGGAGACACGTGAAAGACATTGTGTACTCTACTATTCGAAGGTAGCTCCAGCTCATAAGCTACTACCCCCACCTTTCTGATAACCTTGAACGGCCCATAGAAACGAGGTTTGAGCTTCTCAGCTCCACTATTCTTGAGAGTCGACTGTCTGTAAGGCTGTAGTCGAAGATAAACTGTATCTCCAACCTCAAAAGAGCGCTCAACAGGCTGCTGATCAACGTACATTTTCTGCTGATTCTGTGCAATATGAAGATTGTTCTTCAATGATTTCAACATATCCTGACTCTGCTGCAACAAATCCTTGGCTTGAGGGGCTTTGCTATCACCAAACACCAAATCAGCAAAGCTAGGAGCCTCATAACCGTAAAGAGCCATGAAAGGTGACATCCTTATTGACATGTGAAAAGAAGAATTATAACAATACTCGCCTATGTGAAGCCATTTCACCCATGCTCTTTGCTGCTCCAAAACATAGTTTCTCAAATAGCCTTCCAACCACTTGTTCACTATCTCTGTTTGTCCATCGATTTGAGGGTGATAACTAGTGCTTGGAGTAAGCACTATACCACTCATTTTAAAGACCTCTTGCCAAAAGGTGCTTAGGAACTTGCTGTCCCTATCACTCACAATGTTTTTCGGCAACCCATGCAATCTAAACACCTCATGAAAAAACAAATCTACAACTTGGGCTGCTGAAAAAGAACTAGTGATGGCAAAGAAGCGAGCAAACTTTGTTAATCTGTCCACAACAACATAGATGCAATCTTTGCCTTGGACTTTACGCAATCCAGTGATGAAGTCCATTGATATGCTTTCCCATTTTTGATTGGGAATGGGAAGAGGTTGCAGCAGACCAGCTGGTAGAGTATGCTCATTCTTGTTCATTTGACAAGTGGGACACTCCTGAATGTAGCGTTGAACTTCCCCTTTCAGCCCTTTCCAAGAAAATCTTTCCCGAATCTGCCTATATGTCTTGAAGAACCCCTGATGACCAACAAGTGGAATGTCATGAAATGTCAACAAAATCTTCTTTTTGAGCTTAGAATCAGCCACCAAAAAGATTCTACCCTTGTAGTGTATCAACCCTTCAACTACCTTGTACCTTTCGTCATGAAAAGTACCCTCAATGATGCTGGTTGCAAACTGATTTTTGGCATAATCAGCAAGCAACATGTTCTTCCAATCAACAGTAAGCTCACCTAATGAGCTCAAATGAGGTCTCCTAGATAGAGCATCAGCCACAATATTGTTTTTACCTTTGACATATTCAATGTCAAAATCGTAAGCATGAAGCTTACTCACCCACTTTTGTTGCCTCTCATTCAAATCTTTTTGATGCATGAAGTGCTTAAGACTATTGTGATCAGTCTTGACCACAAACTTACTCCCCACCAAATACTGTCTGAACTTAGCTAATGCATGCATAATGGCAAGCATTTCCTTGTCATAGATGGAGTAGGTCCTTTCAACACCTCTTAATTTTCTGCTCTCAAACACAATGGGATGTTTGTCTTGCATCAAAACAGCCCCAACTCCTTCACCGGATGCATCACACTGTAGCTCGAAAGGCTTGGAAAAATCTGGAATAGCCAAAACCGGACAAGAGCTCATGATCCTCTTAAACTTATCAAAAGTAGTTTGAGCCTTTTCTAACCAACAAAAAGCCCCCTTTTTTGTGAGGTCAGTAAGAGGAGCAGCATTCTGTGAGTAGCCCTTCACAAATCTTCTGTAAAATCCACAAAGACCCAAGAACCCTTTCAAATGAGTCAAGTTCTCAGGTGGTGGCCTATCAACAATTGCTTTGATCTTTTCAGGATCAACCTTCACTCCTTCAGCACTGATTATATGACCAAGGTAAAGTAGCTCCTTCATTCCAAATTCACATTTGGATTCTTTGGCAAACAAACTCTCTGATTCTAGGATGCTAAGCACTTCCTCCAAGTGCTTGAGATGTTCTTCCCACGTCTTGCTGAAGATCAGAATGTCATCAAAAAATATCAATACAAACTTCCTCAACTGCTTCTAAAAGACTCTGTTCATACAAGACTGGAAGGTAGCAGGAGCGTTAGTCAACCCAAAGGGCATGACTAGAAACTCGAAGTGGCCATAGTGACATCTAAATGCTGTCTTCTCAACATCAGAACCTCTCATTCGAATCTGATAGTAGCCCGACCACAAATCAATCTTTGAAAAGAACTTGGCTCCATGTAGCTCATCAATGAGCTCATCTATCTTCAGAATGGGATATCGATTTTTGATTGTGCTTTGATTCAAAGCACGATAATCCACACACATGCGGATGGTACCATCCTTCTTCTTCACAAGAACAACTGCTGAAACCAAGGGACTCTTGCTTGGACGAATGAAGCCCATCTCCAAGAGTTCCTTAATGTTTTTCTCAATCTCGTCCTTCTGCTTCTTAGGGTACCGATATGGAGTTGTAATAACTGGTTTAGCTCCTTCCTTGAGCTCTATGACATGCTCCGAACCCCGTTCAGGAGGTGGTCCAGGAGGTAAATCAGCAAACACCTTGCTCTTCTTTGTGAGTAGAGACTGAATATCAGGAGGATAGTCTCTCTTTGTTTCAACCGGACTGTAATATCCCCTTCTCAATCCTGATCTTCTTAGTGACCGTTGGCCTTTTTCTGGAAACCCGAAGGCTAGTCGGAAGGTAAAATTAGGGTTTCCTATTTTGAGGTTGTCTTTGCTCGAAGTTGGTGGATCTGATGGTGGATTCTTTCTGGGTTTTCAGAGAGCTTCGCAGTGGTATGTTCCTTTCGGCATTCAGAGCATTTTCTGGAATTTACTATTTTTAGTAAATTCTATTTTTGGCAGCTTTCCAGTTGGGTTCAGCTTGGTTGACTTCCTGCTTCAGTTTGGTCAGTTGATTTGCTCAGTATTGGCTTCAGGGCACATTCGGAGGGATAAGTTAAGTCATTTAATTAAAAGTCACGTTTTAAATATTATATTTTTACGTTGACCCCTTGGCCTAGACTATTGACTTAATGTTGTTTTTAAAAAGTGGTCTTTGAGGGTGGCGCCCTCATTAAAAGATTATTTTAATTATTGCCAAAGTCAAAGCAAGTATGAAGGGCGCATTTATCAAAGTATGGTATTTATTTTAAATATCAAATGTTAAGCCTTGAAGGAAAAGTACGCCCTCTTGAAGAAAGGGTTAGGGTTTTGACATTGAAGCAGATTTTAGGGTTTCGTGAAATCAACCGAAACTTATAAAAGGAAGACTTGAGCATCATTTCATCATCTTTGGTCTACTATACTGTTATGCTGCCGAATTGGCTCTGGAACTGCTTCGAGGAATGAAGGCCTCCTAGCTTGGGCATCGCTTCGTGTTTGCAAGACAACATCTAGTGGTGATTCTTAGTCTAATTTGTGAGTTTATTGGAATTAGTGCATTGTAATTTGCATGTGTCAAATTAGGTTCAGATTCTGCATGTTAGAGATTTCTGGTTTTTACATTCTAGCTTCATCAGATTCATTGTTTTGTTCATAAATCCAAAAAGACAAAAAAAGTGGTTGTGGGTATTGTTTATTTCTTTCCATCTCGTCCAGGTGCCCAAGTATGCAAACTTGTAGATTTTTTTAGAGAAGGATTTGATTTTTAAAAGTAAAATCGCCCCTGTGCTGGGCCGTACCATTCTTGGTTTCATTGGGAATTGTGCATCTTTGGTAATCTGCATTTTAAGTCTGATTTATGGTTCTAAGTTGAGCGCCTCCATCTCATTAGAGTTTTGCAATCAATATCAAGCGATTTGGATGTGTTAAGAGTGAGTTTTGAGTTTTTCAAGAAATCTACTGTTGCTGGTTATTCATGGGCAGTTGCAGGTCTGTTATACAGTCTTGAGAAATCTGCTAAGTTCGTCATTGATTGGTGGTGGTAGTTCTTTCAAAGCAACGTGAAGACTTCAGTGAAGATTGCCAAGCTTGGAGAATAAGGTTGGATCTTTTATTTGCTGTTTCTGTGATCTTTACTTCCCGCAAATAAGTTCATGAATATTGTACAACTCTCTTATAAGCTGATTTATACTGTTAGCAAGATCTCATCTCTTAAATTGTACGCTGGCAGTAGTACTGACCGCCTTATAGATTCTTGCTTTATCGGATTGTAATAGTCTTCTTGCTTTCAGCAGTTGCTTTGTTTTAATTGACCTCCGCCCTATGGTAGCTACTATCCCGATTTGGGTTAGCAAGCACATTCTGGGTGTTGAGTAGTTTCATCTTTCAGCATTTCTCTTTCAAGCATTATTATTGTAATCACTCCGTCATATGGTCGCCCCTCACTCCGCATTGGATTGGGTAGCACATACTTAACGTCGAGTTCCCTTTCCAGCATTTAGAGTAGAAGACCCTCTGACCAATGCTCGCCATGATCGGCGCCATACTGGTTAGAGTTGTTTCAGTACGTTTGGGTTTATCTTCTAACCTTAACGGGTACTTGATTGTAACGTTGTAATCTGAAATCTAAAAAACGAAAAAATTTGGCTCGGAATATTTCACGGACTAGCAGGAAGAATCATACATTCTGCAGCCCACTCAACTTGATCATGACGAATCAGTCTTGCCATTCTCTTGAATGACACAATCCGAGGACCACCATTGGACATTCCTCTTAGCACTACCTTCTTCCCATCGGATTGAAACTTGAGCTCCATGGGTTGCAGATTTAGAGAGATCTCTCCAAGAGAACGCAGCCATTGAATGCCTAGAACGGCATCCGTATCTCCAATGTTGACTACATAGAAGTCGTCCTTGACTTCGTAGTTTCCCAATTGCATATTCATGTTTGAGATCTTCTTGGTGCATGAGATGTGAAACCCATCAGCAACCATAACCTTGAAGCCTTCAAACTCTTCTGTTTGCAGCCCCTTCTTTGCCACCACAACTTCATCAATGAAGTTATGCGTTGCTCTAGTGTCAATCAAGGCAACTATTCGCTGCCCCTTAATCATCCCTCGAACTTTGAAGGATTCATTCTTTTGAAAGCTCGAAAGTTGAGCCAAGGTACCTCCACTTCCCTTTTCATCTTCGGACTCTTCTGGAGCTCTTTCCACTTCCCTGTCATCAAAATCAGACTGCTGGTCTGAAAAATCAGAATTACTTTCTTCAGCTGAATAGTATTCAATTTGATGAAATTTGACTCCTTTTGGGCAAATATGATCTTGGGACCATTTTTCTCTGCACCGGAAACATAACCCCTTTCTTCTAAGTTCGTTAAGTGTTTCTGGATCCAACCTTGTGACATGAGGTTTATGCTGTTTGAACTCCTTATGATGAGGTCTTTTTCCTTTATCCCTTTTGTGAAATGGTGGTTTGGATTGAAACTTTGCTTTAGGAGCAGCCCACTCCATGTTTCTTGCTTTCTTCATTGCCTCTTGTAGGGAGGGTGGATCAAAAGCTTTAATCCAACCCTTGAGTGGCTCCATCAATCCTTCACTGAATAGGATCACCAAACGCCTCTCAGTGATTCCCGTGACCATGACTGAAAGTCTCTGAAACTCAGCTATGTAGGCATCAACTGTGCCATATTGCCTAAGCTGTGCCAATTCTCTGAAATGCACTTCTGGATCTTTTTTCTCAAATCTCTCTATGAGCCTATTGGTGAACTCATCATAGGTAGTGATAGACCGATGACCCAAAGTGACTAGGCCATGGTACCACCACTCGTGCACCACCCCATCGAGGTGTAGCGTAGCGAACTTAATCGCCTCCTCTTCTGCCATGGGTCTAAGAGTTAGATAGTTATCTAACTTCTGTATCCAAGCTCTTGCTGAACTGTTGTCACTCCCATCAAAATGTGGAAGCGTAACCTTGTTGATAGCTTGATGCAAATCCCCCTATACTGTTGTTCTCCTATGCTCATGATGTCTTCCTTGTCCTTTATTCTTCCTTTTATGATCCATGAAATCATTGTAAGACATATCTATCTTAATTTCATCAGGAAGAGAATCATACTCAGCACGGCCGAGTCTCAACTGTTCCACAAATGATACATTTTCTTCTGGATCAGGTTGAGTGTTTACTGGTGCCAAGAAGGTGGGTTTGAATGGCCTGGAAGAAATGTATGTGCTATTTGAAGCAGGCTGAGCAGCATGTCCATTATGCTGGTTGGTGGCATTGTGTTCTCCCCTATGTCCTGGATTGTTCTGTGGAACTGGGTTCTGACCCACTTTCCCCATCATGAAAGATACCATATCCATTAAGGCATCCATCTTCCTCTCGAACCTTTTTCCCGGACTTGTCGATCTTTCTCTTCCCTTCCCACTATCATTTTTGTTGCTGGTAAACCTCTCGTTACCACCCGATGTCCTCTCATTATCCCCCATTTCTTCTCCCGGAGAAGACTCCCAATTTGCTCTTAATACCTCTGAAGCTGTCTGACTTTCCAGAGCCTGATGCCACTGAAACTAACTTGTAGCCTTCTTGTATTCCCTTGCTAAGTATCTCTGTTCTCTGTCACTCATAGAGGGTTTGTTTCACAAGATGGCACGATGCGTGGCTCTGATACCACTGAAAGATATCGAACCAATTTTTTTTTTCTTTTTTGAAATTACAAACAACATGCGCCCGTTAGGGTTAACTGGAAAACCCAAATGATGCAGAATCTAACTCTAACCAAGAATGTACACCAGGATCCCGAAATGGGCAAGGTGTGAGCATGTGGTCAGAGGATCTCAATGCAATGCAATGCAATACTGAATAACTCTAACCAAGAATGCGCCAAATGACGGCGAGCATATGGCCAGAGGATCCCTATCACTACAAACTGAAAGCAAACTCAATACCAAGTATGTGCTACTCAATCCAGAATGGAAATGAGGCGACCATATGGCGAAGACATAAAGAACTACCAATGCAACTTCTGAATGTAAAGTAGGCGGCAAGCCAGCCTCTTCCACTTATCCAGTGGGAAATACAATAAATGAAAGAGCAGAAGTTAGATTGTTGACAGTACTACTGTTCAGCTTACAATAATTAGAGAATGCCTGCAAGATCAAGGATTAGAGCTCTTCAAATTGTTGCAATAGTAAAAGTGTCTTCCACAATGCTTATTATGACTTCCTAACACCAACCCTTCACTATAATGCAAGTTTCTCAAATCTGATATGACAGACCAGCAGATTAATATGCATAACCAGCACCTCCTAGACACACTAAAATGCACTTTTCTCACTCCCTACTAACTCGATTGACTTGAAATCAGATGCATAACACCCTTAAGATGATGGCGACCAAGCTTGAACAACAAACCCCTCCCAAATAGCCTTAAATGTTTTCTGGCACAAATCCCAAGGAGACCCAAATGGTACGGCCCTCTAAGAAGGGCGATTTCCTTCTTTAAAATTCAAAGCTTGTCTAAAAAATCTGAAACTTATCAAAATGAGGCGCCCTTGCCAAGGAAACACATTGAAACAATACCCATAACCAGCATATTTTTATTTTTAAATATATGAGTGAAAACTACAATTCTGCTATGATATCAGCAACTCCAGAAAATGACATGGAATGCAACTAACTGAACTTCAAAAGACAAAACAAAGCTACAATGCAAACCTCATTACAAAATCAATCACAAGTAGACTAAATTCTCCACTAGATGCTATCTCTCAAGCATGAAGTCGAGCCAAGGCTAGGAGGCATTCATTCCTCGAAGCAGTCCCAGCACCATTTCGGCAGCATAACAATACTTCAAACATAAGATATCCAAGTGAGGACCCAAGGCTTCCTTTTATAATTTTGAGAGGGCCCTCCAGAAGCTTCTAGAAACCCTAATTTTCAAATTTGAATTAACCCCTTTTCCCTCCAAAGATGGCGCCCCTTTTTCATGCTTTCACTTTTAACTTTTATTTTTAAATTCACCATCTCAAGAAATAGGCGTCCAAAATCAAGCTTCATTTTTTACTCTAATAAAATATAAATCACCTTCATGAAGCGCCCACCCTTGAAGACCACTTTTTTAAGACAACCTTAAGTTAAGAGACTAGGCCAAGGGGGGGTAATATAACATTAAAATATAACATTATTTAAATAAAATGAACTTATCTCTCCAACTGCACCCCAAGGCCAAAATTGAACAATTCCAACTAAACTGACATCTGAGGGAAACCAACTGAACTGGAACCAACCTGCCAACTACCAAAAATAGCTCGGAATGCAAAGCCAGACACACCACTGCGAACCTCTCTGAAAACCCAGAAAGAATCCACAATCCAATCACCAAGATTCGAGCAACAGCAACCACCAAAACAGGAAACCCTAATTACACCATCCGAGTAACCTACGGATCTCCGAAATAGGCCAACGGTCAACTGAAAAGATCATGCTCGAGAAGGGGACATTACAGCATCCACCTTGAACTTGTCTCAAAGAGCATCAAGATTCTGATCAACACTACCAGAGCATGCAAAAGCCATGAACTCAGCCCTCACTCGATCACGTTGGTCACGATCAGTGAAGAGTCTACGTAGTGCTGCCTTGTACCCTTGAGCCACTTCAACATCCCTATATGGAGCAACTCTTGATGATGCAGAAAGTATCTCAAGACTATAATATTTGGGACTCAATGCAAAAGCGAGAAGATGCAAGGGAGTGGTCATTTTGTTCCATCTATCAACCATGATTTCCTGTACCTCTTTTAAGAACTTTCTTCAGGATCTTCCTCTTTTGCATTGATGATGGATTTCATCTTCTCAATCATTGAGTCGATACCATCATATACTTCGCCCAAACAAGGTCTATCCATGTCAGTGTAACAGATCATGCTCAATATGGGCTCGGTGAAACTGATGAGATACTCAACACGATCCCACCATCTATCATCTAGGATCCTTTGCTTGACCCTATTTTCCCTTTCATTGCTAGATTGCGTCCATACAACCCAATTAGGGCTGATTACCATGGCATAGAGTGCTTCACGAACCTTTATAATTTAAATTTACAAAATCAAAACTTAAAATTAAAAGAAAATTCAAAAATTTAAAAAAATTGAGAATTAACTTACCTTCAACAACTCCAATTTTGAGAATTGTCTAAATATTCCTTGTGTCATATGGTGGATGGTGACAAACATTTGGATGTCTTCGCCCTCAGCATATACCTGTTTGATCCACTCAATTTTGAATCCAATTTTTTGTAGCATTAGATTGAGGGAGTGGACAGCACAAGGTGTCCAAAAAATGTGTGGATACTTCTCCTCAACCAATAACCCAGCAGCCCTACAATTTTTGGCATTGTCAATTACAACTTGCACAACATTTTGATGGCTCACTTCTTCAATAGCTTGGCAAAGGATGTTAGCAATAAATGGACCATCCTTCACCTGTCCTTCACAATCCACTGCTCTCAAAAACATTGCCCCTTTAGGGGACACAACAATAACATTGATCAATGGGAGATTTTTTGCATCTTTCCATCCATCAAAAACGATGGTCACCCCTGTTTCGATCCACGAATCCCTTATGGGCTTCAAAGAGTCTGCTAGATGTTTCACCTCGTTCTCCAATAAGGTGCAACACACATTCTCAAAACCTAGGCCCGTATACCCTTTTGGAGCCTCATTAATAGATTTCACCATTTTTTGCCAATATCGTGAACGAACAACATTGAATGCCAATCCATTGGCATAAACACATCTTGCTATGTCTTGATCAACAATCTCTCTTGCCTCATTTTGAAATGAAGCTTCCAACGGTCCCTTAGATCTTTTATTTGAAGAGGGCATGCTTTGCTCTTGAGGGATGTCCATAAATGGATGGCTTTTTGTAGGTGGAAAATAAGGTGTAGGGGGTTTCATGGATCGAGATCCTTTCTTCAAAGGATGGCTTGTTTTACCACTGGTTGCTTTTTGGTCTACCTTTTCTTGCTTAGCAATATATTTCAACACTATATTTTTTGGAATGCCTTTGTTGTTTTCACTTGGACAATTTTTGATGCCTGTTTCAGGGATCCCGCACAAGTGCCCTTTCACTCGATTGTATGAGCTCGAATGTTGAACACGACAATGACTACAAATCCAAACATATCCTCCACCACCTGGAAGTTGCTAAACGATTTCTACATATTTCCAAAGGGGAGAGTTTGGGTTTGTTTTGAAACAAGATTGGATTGAGCCTGAGGAGGTATCGGTTGCCATTGTAATACGGAATAGTGAATACCTAAGACACAACATACTGAAATTTTGGTATTGATTCATTGAATTTGAAAGTAAAAGACTTAATTAATTTCAAAAAAAAGAAAAAATTGAGCATGTGTTATAGACATTTACAGGAATGAAAAGTAAAACAAAACAAAAGAGTTGAAGTTCAGTTGTTAAAAAAAATGTAAAAAAAATAATCAAAAAACTTCATAAAACCTACCTCTTTTGAAGAAATCTTGCTCTACGATCTTCTTAGCAACGAATAGACACTTGCAAATGCTTAGGAATAGCACAACAATCAACTTTGAACAATCTACGATCAGCCTTCAAGTCTATTCCAGCTTGTGCAAGTAAAAGAGAAAGTTCAGCAATGGAGGCAAAAAATCCTTTTTTCTCATTCACAAATTGGTAAATAATTAAATCTTTACCTATTTCATGTTTTAGAGGCAAGTATTAGGGTTAGAAGGAATAAAAAACTCTTTAAAAGTCAACAAAGAGTCAAAAAAATATTAAAAAAATGCAAAAACGCATGAAAAAGTGAGCTTGGGCGCGAAATTCTGCCCGGGTTGGAACCGGGTTCAAAAATTTTGAACCCTGTCGGGACCCACAGTCAGGGGTCTGAACCCTAGCCGAACCCACAGAGGGATTTTCGAACCCTCAGCGAATTTGGGCGGACCGGACCCAAATTCCGGACCCGAATCGAACCCGAACCGAACCTAGGGCCTATAGAAGCGAACCCGGTAACTTAAAAGAAAATGAATGATAAGAAGGCTAACAATCTAAGGAAAACGAAATGCAAGTATTTTGTCTTTTCCAATGCATATAAATGATGCCTACTCATGCAACTATGCATCTATAGCAGTGATACATTTTGTCAAACATTTTGCTGTCATACTCCAACTTCTATTATTATGAAATCAGACTGGTACAAACTGGAGATGTTATGCAATTGGACCCTATCAATCACATTTCCTTCATACATTGACTTCACCACATTGACTGAAATTACAAGCATAAGAGGTTGTCAAATACAGCGATCAGACCTCAATACAGTACGACTATAATGTTTGTTGTACCCCAAATTAAAAAATTTGCTACACTTAGGCATTTTGAAGAAATGGTCAAAAGTCTTGTTAAAATTGTCAAAAAAGGTCAAAATTAGGGTTTGTACGTCTTGAACGAGGGTCAAAAACTCAAAATTTTCAAAATCTGACGATCTGGGTCTACTGAGAGCGACCAAGTCTACAAAACCCAGATCTCAATTTTTTGGCCCTAAATTTTAGGAAAATTTTTGTTTTTATAAACTTTCTATAAATAGAACATGTTTTTGGGTTTTTCTGGGTTTCTTTCGAAACGAATGCTGGGAAAATTTTGAAACAATAGAAAATTTCTAAAAAGTTGGCTTTTAGGGTTCAAACTGATTTTGATTGGTCGAAAATACTTCCTCATCAGGCTGGTGCAGTCAGAATCACAAAAAGATCAGTTTTTCCCTAGTGGGTCTTTTCTACTTTTTCAGAAGCTTTATCAGGAGCTCTGAGGCCATTAGTGAAGGTCATTCAACTGCCAGGTGTCAAATTCAGAGTCTCAAACACTGCTCAAATCAAGAAACTGCAAAAGATGATCGATGAACACAGAATGAAGAATGGAAAATGGCAATTGAAGAATCTTGAAAACCGAGAAAAATGGTTAAGTCTGGAAGCTTCAAGCGCCCCAGCTCAGTCTTGGTGCCCAAACACTCATGCCTTAGAAAATTTTACATCTCCAACGAGCAAGGCAAAGGCAAGCACGTCAAACGAAGGAAGAAGTTGAAATTTGCAGAATAAAACTAAGTCTGGAAGCCATGGGCGCCCCAAAAGGAGATGGGCGCTCGACTTTTCTGGAGGTCAGATGATGAAATTAGGGTTTGTGCTCCTAGGCAATGTTGTTTAGAATCTACTCAGCTCCGCAGTGAGTCCAACAGTACAGTCATCAGATCAGCTAGTCAGCTTGAATCTCAGATTGATCGAAGGAGTTTTGACAAAGTGGTGGAATGCAAACCATGAAAATATCAAAAAATATTCTAAGTCTAGGAACTCTTGGCGCCCCAGGTGGCCAGGGGCGCCCAGCTTTTGGAGGACCTAATCCAACAATTAGGGTTTGCAAATGTGCTCAATCTCTTCAGGATTCTGTCAGCTTCACAGTGGATGTCTCCGCCAGATCATCAGACTTGTTAATCACCGGCAAATCCAGATCTAACTGAAGGTATAACATGAAGGTTCAAATCTAAAGGTTGAAAATCAAGCAAAAATGGTTAAGTCTAGTAATGGTAGGCGCCCTAGAAGGAGATAGGCGCCCAAGCTTTTGAGGGCCTAAATGAATGAATTTGCAGACAAAGCCTCCAGCATGACTTATTCATTTTTGAAGCAGCTCTCCAACACAATCATCAACACGTTCGTCGAAGTCGGCAGTCATAAGATATCAAAGGCTGAACAGAGGGAAAAACACAAGCAAAATATCAGAAATCAAAAGCAAGGGTGAAATTTACTGAATAAATTCTAACTCTGGAGGAGTTGGGCACCCCAGATAGCTAGGGGAGCCCAAGCTTTTGACCCGCAAGATGCAGCTTTCAGGAGACATCACTCCTAGGAGACTCCCTTAGAATCCTCCGAGCTTGTAGAAACCCTAAGTTTCCTCTATTTCTGAATCTGGCTGATTTTTGTTTGTTTTTGAAGTTCTTGGTTTTTTTATTGTTTTTGGGTTTTTTGCATGAATAATGAAAGAATGCGACTTTTGATAAAATAGATAATAAATTCAAATAAAATGCTAAACTGCCAATATAGATAGGAAATACAAGTTCTACTAAAGGCGAATCTTTTATTGTTCAGATGGAATCAATACAATAAAGATCTGGTAGCATGCAATAAGGAAATAGCAATATTTTAATGAAAGAACCTGGCAATCAGCAAATGGAAATAATTGGTACGGCTGCAATGAAACTTCTTTCTCCCTCCTTCTGAAGATCCAGAATAATGCCAGGGATATAGGCGCCCAAGCTAGAAGTGACAGACTGATCCAAAGGTAGGCGTTTTGCCTCAAGGAGAAAATACGCCCTTTTTAAAGGTGGTACAGCCTGGTACAGAAATGTACGGCCTGGTACACAGCAGCAATAAATGCAATAGTACGGCCCTTCTAAGAATCTCCAGATTCAAACAAAATAGGCGCCCTGCTATGGAGAACTCTTCAGGATAAAACCCTCACTGGAAACCTGAAGATGTAAACCTCTATAAATGCTCTGTAATTCCTTCTGGATGAAGAAATCCCTCTGCCTGGCAATAAATCGGATGATATTTCACACCCTCTGAATCGCACTCACTAGAGATGGCTCGTTCCCCAATGCTTCGAGACTGAAACCCTAGGCTTCTGTGCTCTGCTCAAGACTTGATCAATTTTCAATCATCAATAATCATAATGGCTCGAATTTCCAAGCAAAACCCTTTATCCTTTGAAAAGTGCGATTTCCTCAATAATAGGGAATCATTAAAAAGTTCGAACTTTTTATTTTAATGTTTCAATAGTCTCAGCTCAAATTTTTATAATAAAATATAATCGTCAAAAAGGCCCCTTTCCATGATGGGTGACCCCTTCACTGAAATCACTTAAGTTATAATAAAATATTATAACTTTATATTATAATGCTCCAACAATTAATATTTAATTAAATCAATTAAATATTAATATCTCTCTCGATATATACCCGATGCACGAACCGTCTGAAGCTGATGAACAATGAAGTGATTCTGAATGCTATCAATCCATACTGCTAAAAATAGCAGGGGTCCCACGTTGAGTGCCATATACTGCTAAAAATAGCAACTCAGGCTAGAAGTGTCCGAATGAGCCCGAACGAAAGCCAACTGATCAAATACCGACAACTGAAGTTGAACCAAGCTTCATCAAGACCCTCTATCCAAACTATCAGCCTACGAGGGTCGCATAATAGGCTAATCCTGTGCTCTGAGAGATGTCAACTAGAAGGGGGCATGACAGAGCTATCCAGCGAATTTGACAGTCAGTCAAACAGATTAGTCTAGCTCCCGGAATTGCAAAATCATCAGAAGATCAGAAAGCAAGCATAAAAGTTGAAAATCCAAGAAATTTGACTAAGTCTGGAAGCCATGGGAGCCCCAGGAGGAGATAGGCGCCCAGACTTTTGAAGCCCTGAAATCACTTTTTAGAAGAGATCATCTCTAGAAGACCCTCCTCATAATTCATCAAGCTATTTAGCAAATATGAGAGTCAATCAATCGGGTCAACTAGCTCCCGGAATCGAGAATCCATCAGAAGACCAAGAAAAAATAAAGAAAAGAAAAATGTGAAAAAATGGCTAACATCGATGATCATGGGCGCCCAGGTAGCAAGGGGCGCCCAGCATTTTGAGCAGTCGGAAGAAGTTTTTATGAAAAGTTGCCTCCAAACAAACTTCATCAGATTCGCTCAGGCTCTGCGATGGACCATTCTGCGAGATCATGGGATGCACTAAGCGTCCAAAAATCAAAGTCAAATTGAGGTTAAAGATCAAGCAAAAGCTGAAAATGGTGAAAATTTGTCTGCCAAGCAAAAGCGCTCCAGGCTAAGAAGGATGCCCAAGAATCCATGCCTTAGTCAAATTTTCAAATTTCATCCTCCAACATTCGAAATAGTGTCCACATTCGACAAACCTACTCAGGATAGGCTTCAAAAGATTTAAAGCAAAAAGAAAGCAAACTTTCTCAAACCTCAAATTATTTAAGACAATCTTTTCCTTCCATTATTCACTTTTTGCAACTTGGCGTCCAAAGCAAGAAGATTTTCTCTTTTCCCTCAATGAAGATTTGAAGACCCAAAAAACATGCTTTTTCGGTGTTCTTCGTGGTTTCGAGATCAGTGAGAAAAGAGGAATGCTTTTTCGTGCTCCAAACCTCTAGGGCATTGTTTTTCCTAAACAACCACTCAGCTTTTTCCGTTTCTGATCACATGGGTCTCTCCACTTTTTAATCTTCTTGAACATTGGGAAATTTTTCCCTCTTCTAGAAACTACTTTTTGGCCGCTTTTTCAGGATGGATTTAGCTTTTCTAGTTTCTGAGCATCTGGGTTTCTCCGAAACGTGATTTTATACAAAACCCAGGTCCCAGCTTTTTTTCAAGGAAGATCAGCATTCTATTTTCAGCAGCACTCTCCACTTAAAATCAAGAAACAAATCAATTGTTTGGCGAATGTGGTGGAGATTTAAAGCATCAATCATCTAGAAGCTTTCTTCCAGCTTTCTTTCTATTCTTGTCTCAATTCTTATCCATTCTTTGAAGAAGAGAAAGAAAACGAGTTGTTGGCATTCCCTGTTTTTTATGCTTTCATAAGTGGTTAGATATTTATGTTGTTTAGTTTGAGAAATAAAGCTTGCATGTTAGCAAGTCTTGGTTGTAAAAGCAAGGAGATTTTAGGGTTCCCTACTCCTCTGCTTGTGTATAAATAAGGGCAGCCTGGCCCATTATTTTCTTAACCGTGCTTGTGATAACAAATTGTTGAGCCTATTTTGCCTGCAAGTTGTTGTTGTTTAGTTGTTGTTCACTTTGTGTAAGAACAAGTTTGCAAGTCTCTTTTAGCTGCAAGTTCTTGTTCAATGCATGTGTCTTGAGTAATCTTTGTTCTTGAGATTTGAGAAATAAAGTCTTGTGCCTACTTTGCCTTGATATAATGTCTCAGATTTTCGTTTTATGTGTATGCTTATATGATCTTTATTTTCAGCTTGCATTGAAAGTAAGTAAATGTGTGTTGGAAAAGAATTTATTTAAGTATTTTTGTCAAAAAATCCTTCCTTGTCCATTTCTAACTCTCTTGCTCTGCGTTTACTTGAGAAGTTAGAAATGTCATTAGAGTAGGCCAGTCGTAGTTGAAATTCTAAAACAGAAAATCTCATCTTCGATGCTTGAGTTTTATAACCTTGTGCTCTTGGCTGAACAAAAAGATAGGCAAATTAGTTTTAGTTTACTTTCTTGAACAACATCAGCAAAGAGGGAGCTTCCCCTCCTAATTCGAAGAGCAGTTTATCTATGCATAGTTGTCTGTTTCTAATTCGCATTCCAGATGTGCAAATTGAAATGCCAATAGTTTTTGGTGCCCACTGTGGGGAATGAGGCATAAAACTTCAAGAAAGCTTACGCTTTATTAAACGGGAATGACAATTTGACACCCTATTGCGTGATACAGCAAAAGCAATGGGTGATAACAACCATAGTTGGAAGACTCGCCCCAAAAAAAAACTCGCCAAGCCAAAAATTGGAGAGTTTTTCAAAACTCGCCAAAAACTCGAGAAAACTTGGGAATTTAAAAAATTGCTTAATGAACATCAAAAAAGACATTTTCAGCTTTAAGTTCTGCATAGCCGAGTTTTTCGGAAAACTCTGCAAATACTCGCAAGTTTTTCAAAAAAACTTGGAAAAACTCGTCTGAGCGAGTTAAACTCAAAAAAACTCGTTGTTAAAAAAAACTCGCAAGTTTTCTGCAAGTCCGCAAACTATGATAACAACAATAATGTTGGCAGGAATCTGAGACGTCCACCCACATTACCTTGGGGCAACATCATTGGACCTTTGGCTTTGCGGGAACATCATGAGTTACCTAAAGGGTCAAGGAAGCACTTTCCACAGTTTCATGGCAATGGAACTCAACATCTTGATCATCTTTCCGCCTTCTCAATGACCTACACCATCTTGCACGTAGCACATGAAGACATTGTTGTGCGTCTCTTTGTGGAGACTCTTGTGGGAAATGCTGCCAATCGGTTCAATCACCTAGAGCCAGGCATTATTACAAATTGGACAACTATGAGCTAGAAATTTTTGGCGAGATTCAAGCCTGCTGAAGACAGTCATTGGTTGTTTTCCCAACTTGCAAATTCAAAGATGGAGTACAACGAGCCCATGAGGGAGTTTGTAGCAAGATTTAATCATCTTGTTACACAACTTTCTTCTACACTTAATCCATCACTGGAGATTCTGATGAGCTACTTCATAAATGCCCTTACATCAGAGATAGCTTTCTTCCTGAAAACGGAAAGACATACAGAATTGACGGATGCGCAAAAACACGCCATCGAGTTGGAGGATAATATGATTACTTCCGACATAATGAAGAAGGATTCAATCAAGCCTCTGGTTCAGAGTTCAGCAAATCCATAGCTACAAAAGGTAGCTAATTGAAATATTCCGAGCCAAATTTTTTCAATTTTTTCAATTACAATAATCAAAGCAATACACAGTCGTTAGGGTTAGCTCTTAAACCAAAACGATGCTGAAGCAACTCTAACCAGAATGTACACCAGGATCCCGATGTGGGCAAGGTGTGAGCATTGGTCAGAGGATCTAAAATGCAGAACAGAGCTGGAAGGAACTCTAACCAAGAATGGCGTCAGTGATGGCAAGCATATGGTCAAAGGATCTTAATGGAAATGCTGATACAAGAACTCTAACCAAGAAATGCGTCGGCGAACGACGAGAATGTGGTCAGAGGATCCCTACCATCTAATAAGTTGAAAGCAAAACTCAACACCAAGTATGTGCTACCCAATCCAATACGGAAATGAGGCGACCATATGGCGGAGATAGAAAGAAATACAATGCAGTTTCAGAATGTAAGATAAGCATTACAAATCAGAATTAAGCAAGATTAAGAACTGCTGCCAGTACTAATGTCATCTTACAATATGAAGAGCATTCGCCTGCCAAGAGCATATGAGTATAACAGATTAGCATTACATCATATAAAAGAACTCTCCTTTGCTTAATCAAAGATGCCGAGACCAATCTCTTCTCTCAAAGACCAAATGATGATTCTGATTTTTAACAGATCTGCACTTTGATTTAATAACCAGCAACCTATCAACTTACTTAAATGATCATATCTCTCTCACAACTCATCCAATTGACATGAAACGAAGTGCAATAGACCCTAATGATGAAGGCGACCAAGATAGAGCTCTGGAAACTGATCAAAAGACCCTAAATGAAATATGCACGAATTCCAAGACAAAATCAAATGGTACGGCCCAGCAAGAAGGCGATTTCTCTTTGAAAAATTCAATGCTTCACTAAAAATCTAAAACTTACAGAAAAGGTTCGCCCTTCACAGACAAAGAGATCTAAACAATACCCATAATGAATCTTTTTGTATTTTTTGACTTAAGAATAAAAACAACAATCTGCTATGAAGAATATGCAATTCCTGAATCTCTCTAATATGCATAAAACTGATCTATAAAACCACACACTGACTACAATGCACAAATCCCACTACAAATCAATCAAACTACACTATCTCACCACTAGTCGCTATCTTTCAAGCGAGAAGCAATGCCAAGCTAGGAGGCTTACATTCCTCGAAGCAATCCCAAAGCCAATCCGGCAACATAAC